>JAUBNY010000387.1:244216-254542 GCA_032275445.1 Crypturellus soui | reverse complement strand
GTGGGTGGGTGAGAGGACCAGAGTGGGTGACTTGGTGTCCTGGGGCACTATGGGTCTGCTGGGACAGTGTGGGCATATGCCTGGAGCCCAGCTGGGATGCACTGGCCATAGGAAGTGCAGATAGCTCCTGCTCACATCATGTTATCCCACAGGGCGAGAAAGGGGAGACAGGCCTCAAGGGCGAGAAGGGTGAGCCAGGCGGGACACCACTGTATGGCTCCAGCATCTCCGCACTGCCAGGCCCACCAGGGCCCCAGGGCTACCCTGGCCTGCCGGTGAGTACCTTAGGAACACAGGTTGGATTGGGGATGTCTCCATGCTCTGAGTGGTATAGAGCAGGCTGGGGAGGGCCTCATGGATGCTCTCTTTTTCTCCATAGGGTCCTAAGGGAGACAGTATTGTTGGACCACCAGGGCCTCCAGGACCTCAGGGACCTCCTGGCATCGGATATGAGGGGCGACAGGGTCCTCCTGGCCCTCCCGGCCCCCCTGGTCCTCCCTCCTTCCCAGGCCCACACAGGCAAGGTGAGTACCTGCCCAGAGGTTGCCCCATCTACCCTCCTGCTCCCCAACCCCTCACTCATCCTCTCCCTGTCCCATGCACCAAGCTGGGGCAACTATCTCCATTTTGGCCTTCCCTTCCACCTTGGCCTTCCCTTCTACTTAGCTATCAGCGTTCCTGGCCCTCCTGGCCCACCAGGACCCCCTGGACCACCAGGTACCAGCGGGACATCTCCTGGGGTGAGTTAGGGCAGCTGGGGAGGAGAGGAGGGTCATCCCTCTGCCTGCCAACCCCCACGTTTGCCCTCAGCCCAAAGCCCGGGGGACGCTGGGGCTATGCCCTGGGTGTCCTCCCCTTCTGGGCTTTCTGGCTGAGCTCTCAGCACTCACCTGCCCTGTGCCCACAGCTGCGTGCCCTGCCAACATACCAGGCCATGCTGAGCGCTGCTCACGAGCTGGCCGAGGGCTGGCTTGTCTTCCTGGCTGACCGGCAGGAGCTCTACGTCCGCGTGCGCAATGGTTTCCGCAAGGTGCTGGTGAGTGCGAGGTGGGAATGGCCGCTAAGCCTGCACCCCTGTTGGGCTTGGCGTATTTTACGGATGTCACCCAGCATCGGAGGTACTCGGTGACACCCCTGCTGCTGGGCCCTTGGTTGCTTCATGGCAGCACTGTTGGTTGGGGGTGCTGAGGTGCCCTCCTCTTGGTCTAAGTGAGAGGAGAGCCGTGGTTCTGCTCTGCTTTAATGTGCCCTGTCCTTCCAGCTTGAGGAGCACACCCTGGTCTCCAGCTCTGCTCTGGTGAGTCCCCTTCCCACTGGCAGCGCGTGGGCAGGGGCGCCCAGCTCTGGCAGCCCTGGCCCTGAACACAGCTCTCCCTCCTGTCCCAGGACAACGAGGTCTACGACAAGCCACCCAATGTCCACTACTCCCATGGTGGTGCCGTCCCATCAGGGTCCCAGCACCCCTACCAGCCTCGTGGGCCCCTTCACCCTCTCCGCAACCACAGCCCGCCACCCACTGCCCGGCCCTGGCGAGGGGACGACATCGTGGCCAACCAGCACCGCCTTCCCGAGCAGCCTGCGCTCCACCACGGCACCCAGCACCAGCAGGAGCTCCTGAACAGCTACTACATCAACCGCCGGCCAGATCCAGCCCCCGTAGCTGCCCACGTGCACCAGGACTTCCAGCCTGCAGTGAGTCCCCAGAAGGCCCTGGAGATGTCTGTAGTGGCCAGCCAGCTTCCTTGGGGCCCGAGTGCTCCTTGGTTGCGGGCTGACCGCTGTTATCCCCTTGGCAGCTCCACCTGGTGGCCCTGAACGCCCCGCTGAGCGGCAGCATGCGCGGCATCCGCGGTGCCGACTTCCAGTGCTTCCAGCAAGCCCGCGAGGTTGGCCTCCTGGGCACCTTCCGCGCCTTCCTCTCCTCACGCCTCCAGGACCTCTACAGCATCGTGCGCAGGGCCGACCGCAGCACGGTGCCCATCGTCAACCTCCGGGTAGGTGTTGTTGGACAGGGAGTCTGGGCTGCCTGGGACAGCCCCGAGTGACAGTGCATGCTTGTCCTCCACTGGGGACTAGTGGCAGCTCAGGGGCATGTGCCGGAGTGGGGAGTGGGGATGGCAGCCAGGCTGAGCCACTCTTGCCCCCAGGACGAAGTGCTCTTCAGTAACTGGGAGGCCCTCTTTGCGGGCAGCGAGGCCCCGCTGCGGCCCGGTGCCCGCATCCTCTCCTTCGACGGCCGGGACGTGCTGCGGGACTCGGCGTGGTGAGTGCATGGTGCCCGGGGCAGGGGCTTCCTGTCGGGCCGTGTTGCCCTCCCGGCCGCATTGTGCCTCTGCGTTGCAGGCCCCAGAAGAGCGTGTGGCACGGCTCGGACGCCAAGGGCCGGCGGCTGCCCGAGAGCTACTGCGAGACATGGAGGACAGAGGAGCGGGCTGCTGTGGGCCAGGCCTCCTCGCTGAGCACGGGCAAGCTCCTGGAGCAGGCGGCCAGCAGCTGCCAGAACGCCTTTGTGGTGCTGTGCATCGAGAACAGCTTCATGACCGCCTCCAAAAAATAACACCGTGCTCGGGACGCTGCACGCCTTCCCGGGGAGGGCCGGGCCGGCCGAGCCGGCTCCCCTGGCTACGCTCTTGCCCTCACCCTGCGGGGTGGGTTATTTTTTATTTTCTTCCTCCTCCAGAACTAAAGCCAAAGAGTATCGCCATCGTTTTTTCCATCCTGGCCCACCAAGGGGTTCACGATGTCCCTTGCCCGGGCTGTGTGGGTGAGGCAGCCCAGATGCAGGGAGCCCCCTGCCCACTCCTCCTCCTCCTCCTTTTGGACACAGCAGTTTCACTTCTAACCCCTAATATTTAACCACTTTAGCTGTATGCGTGCATTGGCCATGTCCTCCTAGCATCCTGCTAGGATGATTTTTTGGGGAGGCTTGGAGGGGGCTTGCAGGGAGGGATGTTCCGCAGGAGGACTGTGGAGATGCCCGTGATGTGTTCCTCTAGAAAGAAGAGGCCTGGGGGGGACCTCCAACTTCCTAGCCTTGCACTGTCCTTGCCCATAGCCCAGGTCCCAACCCAAATCTGTGCTGCTGGGGTCCTGCTGTACCTCTGGGCCACCCAAGGGAGGACAGTGCTCACCTCAGGCATCCTTGGCATCCGGCCAGCAGGCCCCATGTGCAGCACACCCATCCCAACCAAGAGAGCATCCCTGGGCAGGGACCAGGCTCCTGGGCGCTTGCCCCTCTACTCTGCACCCAACAGCCTCCACCCCACCAGGTAAGGTTCATCCCAGCTGGCCCCATTGCCCATGGCTCTTCGGCCTTGCCTCTGCCTCCCATCCCACTGCCTGTCCCCAAATCCCCATCTCCAGGTCACCCTCCATCACTGCCTTGCTCCCTAATCCTCTCCGGGTGCCCTCTGGACCCCATCCAGGCGGCCTTCCCTGGCCTCCGGTGGAGGCTGCCTGCCCGGGTGTGGGAGGGGGACACCCAGCCTGCCGCTGGCCTGTGTTTACACGCGTGTGCGTGGGTGTGCGTGCGTGTGGACCATGTGGTGCCCAAGGCTGGAACCACAAGCACCCTCCGTGCCACCTTTGTTGCGCCCTAAGGCCAAAGCGAAGCAAAGCTGGTTTGAATTGGTGTGGACAAATCCAAGGTGCTAAAAAAGAAAGAAAAAAAAAAAGAAAAAAAAAATCTGTAACTAGCTTTTTATTATTGTATGGAAATTCTTACCATAAAAGCTGTGCGAGTCACACAGTCTCTATTTCTTACCGTCTACTGTATTTTGTGTAATTAATGCAATTCAAAGCCTGTGGAGCTTTATATTTTTTGTCGGTTTTGTCCTATAAACCATTTTTTTCTAAAGGCACTGAATAAAGAAATGTTATCCTCTTGTAGTGTGACTCCATGCAGCTGAGCAGAAGGTTGGGGAGCCAGGAGTCCCCCAGACCCCATGGGTCTCCCTCCCTCCCATAGCACCTGCAATTAGCTCTGGTTTCAGCTCCTGATGCTGCCTTGGGCATCCTCATTCTGCTCTGCTTGTGTTGGCACCTCCCCAGCTCCACAAAGGGAGCAAAGGAGCAAACCCTGGTGCAGGTTCGTGACTCCGTGTTAGATTTGTACCCTCAGGCCGGCCCAGCTCCTAAGAGATGCCAAATCTGTGCTGGATGGGGACTCTTTCCAAGCCCTGATGGAAGAGCTGGAACAGGAGATCCCAGTAGGTACCTTCTCCAGGGGACAGTGGTGGGGCTGCAGGTGGGTTGGGTGGGTGGGAGAAGAAGCACATCACAGAGTGGTGATAGTCATTTATTGAGAGCCATGACCCACTTTGTGGGACAGTGAGCACCTGTGGAGGGGCAAGAAACCAGCCATGGGCTCTGAGCCCTGCTGGCGAGCGGCGCTGGGTTAGCAACAGGGTCTCGGGCCTATTGCTGCTCTGAGGGAACCACGGCGGTGCGCAGCCCTTGGTCCTCTGCACCAAGGCTGGCCAGGCGCCATAGGGACGCAGGGCGGGCACTCAGGCTTGCGTCGTGTTTGCCTCTGGGCTCCTCTCCTCCAGCATGTCCACGGCGGGCTGGGGCAGCTCCTTGGCGAAGGCCAGCTCCGTTGGCTGCTTTTGGTGGCTGTACTGGATGAGCACGCAGATGGCTGCCAGCAGGTAGGCCACGGCCAGCAGCGCGAAGTAGCCGAAGTACACGTAGAACTGCGAGGTGGGGACAGAGCGATGCCTATAGCCTGCACCCAGGTGCGGCAACCCCACTTACCTGCCTCCTGCCACGGGACCTGGCGTCCCTGCGAATCCATCCAAGGACGCAGCAATCCCAAACACCACCCCCAGGCTATCTCTCTCTTGCTTCTTTTTCCCCCGTGCTGTATCTGGGACCACCCCAGTTCTTGGTGCCCCCAAACTCTGGCCATGTCCCCTCCCATCCCTACCTGAGGATGCACAGAGAGGCCCAAGCCCCTCTCGTCAGCCACGATAATGGTGATGATGGTCTTCAGGACAGTGGCGAAGAAGGTGTTGACCCCAAAAACTAGGGCACAAAGCTCTTTGGAAAGAGAGGTAGCAATCCGGAAACTGGGAAAAAGGGAAGAGAATGAATTCAGCCCATTTGGGCCACGAACCTGGACTTTACCACAGAAGGCAGATAGATCTGGCTCGTCCATCTCCTGAGGAGCAGGAACGGGGCACCACTCACATGGCGATGGGCACCAGGAACTGGTATGAGCCGCGGAAGAGCACGTAGGCAGCGTAGCACAGCCAGATGTTGCTGGTGGTGTTCATGAGCATGAGCAGCCCTGCCTGGAAGGCCGTCACAGCCCCGATCACCAGCTCTGACCACAGCGTCCAGCGGATCTTCAGGTAGCCAGCTGCGAAGGAGGCGACTGCCCCTGGGTGGAGGAGAGGGGCACCATGAATGATGCCCCGCCATGAAAAGACAATGTTTTGCCTTCCTCCTGCCCCTGAGCCTGGCAGTAACCATGATACTAGCAATGTTTGCTCACCCTACCCTACCCGACCAACCTCAAACCTGCCCCGCACCCTCATCACAAAAGCACTTCAAGGATTGCCACAAGAAAGGGACAGAGCAGGATGGAGCGCTGCTCTGATCCCTCCCCATAGAGCTGTGGGAGGCTCGGGGAGCGTACCCAGCAACGTGGATGCAGCGTCCACCCCTCCGTTGTAGACCCTGCGGTTGTCCCTGGCAGGGGAGATCTCGTCCCAGAGGATCTGCACGTAGTACAGTATCAGGTAGTAGCCAGCTGAGTTGAAGACCCACCAAAGGGACCAGAGCCGGAGCTGCGGCTGCTTGGCCACCGAGCCCACTTCCCGCAGCATGCGGCACAGGACTGCATCATGCCAGTGCCACCTCCCCTCGCCACCCTCCTTGGTCATCTTGTCCAGCTCTGCTGGTGCAGCTCCATTGCAAGCTGCATCTGCCCGGTTGAAGAAGAGACTGCGCTTGGGCCGCTCCAGGAAGAGCGTGAGAATTAGGCCGAAACTCATGAAGCCTAGGGAGATATAGTTGAGCGTGATGAAGGGGACATCACCCAGGGTGACACAGAGCTGCCCCAGCACTGAGCTGGTAAAGACACCCATGAGAACAGAGGAGCGGGAGTAGCTGGCCATGCGCTGGTAGCGAGCCGGGGTGACGAGGGAGAAGATGTACGAGGAGTAAGCGATGCGGGCAGCCATGGTGATGCCGTAGAAGAACTCCATGAATTGCATGGCCAGGACAGATGTGCCCAGAACAAGGAGCAGCCAGATGGAGATGTGGCTCAGGCTCTGCAGCAGCAGCACTGGCTTGTAGCGCAGGTAGTCCGTCAGCAGGAAGATGGGCACCAGCACGGCCGTGTAGGAGTACGTCATCACCGGCGTGATCACATTGGTCACCTGCCACGTGCAGAGACAGCCTGAGAGCTCGGCACACACTGTGGCCGCGTGCGGGTCCCGTCCTCGCCCCACACCCCCAGCTGGGCCACAGCCGCCCCAGCACGACCCCTCCTCGGGGAGGAATTCGGCCTGACGTGCACTCAGCCAGAGGCCCGGCTAAGCCACGCTGGGAACGCGGCGTTCCCACGGCCGCGGCAATCCGCCGGGACCGAGGCCAACACGTCTGGATGCTGGGGGAAGAGGCAGCGCCCTGGCGGCTGGCTGTGGCCAGCAGTGCGACCTTGGCCGATGGTGCCCAGCACCATGCTCGCCCCACTGCTGTGCACTGTGCCGGGGCCTGCGAGGCCAACTCCTGCTGTGCCCCCTGTCCTCACCACCTGCCCCTTCACCTTGACCCTCAGCAACCAGCCTCAAAGCTCAGCCCTTGCACTGCTAACCTCAGGCTTAAACATAAACCTGGGCGGGCAGCAGTCAGACACAGCCCCAGCTCTGTAGGGGGGGCCCTTTGGGCCAGGCACCCTTTGGCAAAGCCAGACAGACCTCAAACCCGTGTCAGCCCAACAACCTCCACCCAGAAGGCTGTCACTGGCACTCAAGGGGCTACTTCTACCCGCCCCGGGAGGAGGGTCCCCGCCCGATGCTACCACCTGAGGCAGTCGCGCAGAGAGGTCAGCTACCCTGCGCTGTGCCAGTGATGCTGCTAAGGGGTCTTTTGCTACATGCCCTGGAGCGGGATGGTCAAGGTGACCTGCTGAGGCCACCCAGGCACTAGGAAGAGGGCCAGGAGGCAAGCGGACAGCTTTGGAGCAAGCTGCCAGGCTGCGAGGGCACGCAGGGCCAGCCCATGGGCTCGCTGGGCCCCTCACAACCTGCTCACCAGCAGGTCTTTCCCCAGGCCGCTGCAGAGAGGTCACCTGAGGACTGTTTTTCCAGGCTGGGGTCACCTGAGTTTAACCTGGCCACCTTGCAGCTGAGCAGGACAGGAAAGCACTGCCGGCGGTCGGCTCTGCTCGTGCCACACTGCCCCAGCACCCTTTCCCTGCGAATACGGAGACACCCCACCCCATCCCCAAAGGGATCTGCCACATCTGTGCCTCAGCCTTCTGCGCCCCGTCGTGTCCCTCTGCACCCACAGCACTCCAGGGGTTGATCTGGTGCATGGGGAGGGTTGCTGCTGCCCACCTCAGCCCTAGAAGGGACAAAGGTGCCCACAAGCTGTGTCCCTGCAGGAAGTCCCTGGCCAAAACCCCTAAACAAGGAGGTCACGGGCTGCTCACCTCCACCTTTGTGAAGTTCTTGTCAGGCCCCAGTAGGTAGGGGGTGATGAAGCTTTCTCCAGGCCGAATCTGCGTCATGAACCCGTAGAAGCACAGGTAGAAGACCTGGAGCTTCCAGCGCTGCTCCGGCGCTGCCTCCTCCGCAGGCTTCTTTGCACCCTCATCCTTGGACATGGTGCTGCCACCAGCTACCCCAGCAGCTTTTCAGTGGGACAGAGGTTTCCTCCAAGGCACGGGCAGGCAGACGGGCTCTGCCGGGCCAGGCAGCTCCTCCGCGGTTGCGAGCGCTTGCCGACACATCGACGTGCACGCCGCTGCAGTTTCTGGAGAGAGAGAGAGACGTGATTGGCGGGAGATCAAATTCCTCCAGGATATGAACACAAATAATACCACTACCTTCTCCGCAGGAGACGTTCTTGCAACAACAATCTCGTGCAGAGATCAAAAAGAAAAAGCAGCCCAGCATTTTTTGCTTTGCAAAATGCCCCCCACCCTCATTTCAGGCAGGATTTTCAAAGCACACACAAGATGGATGCACAAAGTGATCTACTCTCCAGCGAGGCAGCTGCCTGTCCTGCTCAATTCACATAGCCCCCCTGCTTCTCACCTTATGGATATCAATAGGACATTCCCTCCCACTATGCCATTCCCAAAGCAAAGCTTTCCTTTGAGCCCAGCTGCTTCACTGGAGATGCAACAAGTTTTCTTAGGCTCAGAAGCATCTGCAGGGCTCGCAGGGCTGCAAGGATACCAGCTCATGCCTCTCCAGGCAGCTCTAAACTTGGGGAGCCAATAACACTTGCCCTGAGCAATGCAACTCGTGAGGTGCTCGTGAGGACACCCCATGGGTCATGCCAGCCCAGGGCAAATGTGAAAGCGGGTTAATGTGTACTCCTGCGCGGGCTGCCCGCGTTACACATTAGCTGCGCGGGTATTGGGACCTTTAGCCAAGCTAAAGGTGCGTGGTTTCCCCGCCCTGCTCACACTAAGGGATGGAATGCATCTCCTGAGTGCGGGCCTGGAGGAGGAGGATGCTCAGGCCCCAGCACCCAACACTCCAGTAAGGATGAGGAAGAAGAGGAAATGCCACATGGTGACGGAGCGTTTCAAAGGTTGAAAATAAAAAAAGTTTAACTGCTCCACTTGACTTGGCGATGTGGAGGCAGGCAGCACGAGGGAGGCCTGATTAGCAGGCACGGGATGAAGCTCAGGAAGGGAAAGCCTGTGCTCGAGGCATTGCTTTTAAACCTCTTGGGAGCGTGCCCAAGGCTGCCAAAACAGCTCCGCCAGGAGGTTTCCAGAGCTGCTCCCAGACAGCCTGCACCAGGGAAGTCTTTCCTTCGCCTCCACCCCATCGCTGCCCCACAGCAGCACTGTCCAGTTGCACAAGGCAGGAAAGGTGGGAATGTCCCTACCACAACCCTGGTCTAACACATCCTCTTCCTTCTCTGTCATGCTGATTGCATTTGCCCTGGTCAGGGATGCCTGAAGAATCAGGTTTTTTTTTGCAATAACAAACAGAAATAGCTAAATGGGTTCCTTTCAAAATACAACTGAAAGGAAAATCGAGAGGGCTGATGACAGATGTCTGCAGCTACTTCTCTAACTCACAGCATGTACTTCAGCCATCTGGGGTCAGACCCGCTCCCACGCGTTCTCCACCGCCCTCTCACTCCCACAAGTCCCTGACGACACCTCCAGAGAAGTAAAAACAATCCACACGGAAAAACACCCGCCACAGGGCCAAGGTCTGGCAGGGCGACGGCCCTGCTGACCACGCAGCAATGGCACACGAGGCGGTTCGGAAGCTCCGGCCACGAGAAGCTGCTGGCGCTGAAGGAGCAGTGCCCAAGCTGGCACCCAGCCTCCAGGAGGACATCCCAGAAGGGTGCCCAGGTGCTGGCACGGGGAGCTGGGTCACAATCGAAAGCAAAAGCAGCAAGGTAAAACAGACGGAAACTTCATGCTTATTTTACCCCCTGCTCCTCTCTTACGGAATTCCGTCTTGGCAGGAGGTTGGCCGGTCCCGCTGCATTCCCGCTGGTTTGCAGCGCTGGTGACTCAGGGTTGCCCAACCTGGCCACTGGGCTCCCACCCTCCAGCACAAGCGCAACCTTTTTTTTTTTTTTTTTTTTTGCCAGAGTCCAGAGTCTGGGAGCAAACCTCTGATCGGAGCTGAGGTGAACAAACAACTTGGAAATATTAAGTCGTGGGTGCCACGAGCCCTAACCTGCTCGGACGCACCGAGCTCGGCTTTCATCACCTGTCTTTGGGGGGCTTGCCTGAGCAGAGGGCCTTTTGCAAAGCCTCCCTTATATGCTGGGAATATAAAGGCTCCGGAGGATTATACCCAGAGGGGTTTAGAAAGGGGTGGTTGCTTACCCGCAAGGCAGCTGCTTCCTAAGGCCAAGACTCGGCAGTGTTAGCGTGGACCTCGCAGCAGCATGACCGTCCCTGGGCTCAGCGCGGCAAGGAGAAAGCGCTGAGCCCACCTCTAAGTCCCTACTACTGCCTGGACTGAGCTGTCCCCTTACATCCTGCCCAGGGACCTTGCCAACTCCGACTGCCTGGACTATGACCCGATTCCCAAAATCCCAAGCTTGGAGCGGACTCAGGAGTTCCCAGCCAGGCCAGGGCCCTGGGATGTGACTGATTTTGCTCAC
>JAUBNY010000387.1:214827-244116 GCA_032275445.1 Crypturellus soui | reverse complement strand
CCAAAATCCCAAGCTTGGAGCGGACTCAGGAGTTCCCAGCCAGGCCAGGGCCCTGGGATGTGACTGATTTTGCTCACCGGCTACATCAAAGGGGCTTGGGGCTGCCAAAAGCCAGTCTGATGCCAGGGCTAAAATTCATGGAAACTCAAGTGGTGTGTGTGGGCAAATGCACTCCACTGGTGCTGCTCCCCCTGCCCTGGATGCGAGCAAGGGGTATCCACAGCCAAAGCAACCGAGTGCTCCACAAATATTCGGTGCTCTCTGCAGGGCAGCCCCATCAGGTAGTCATAAACATGCTCCCCAGGGGACGCGGGCTTCTTGCAAAGCCCCCAATGGGATGTCCCTCACCCTGTGCGCCGAGCCTGTTTTCAAAGCAGATGTTCCCCGCTTCCAGTCAAGAGCAGACCTTCATCCAGAATGATGGTACCTGCTTGTGCTTGGCCCACATGAACAAGTTTCCAACTGGTTTAAGGCCAAAGCAGGTTGCAGCTCTGTGGCAGATGTCAAGACGAGCACTACCCCAACATCACCATCCCCGCAGGAGCACAGCAGCTCCCCAGCTGGGAGTTAAACTGCTCCTGCCGTCTGTGCAGGCGCTACACAGCTCCCGTAGCAGCTCAGGAGCAGGAGGCAGAGCCAGGGCGCAGCCCAGCAGCAGGAGCGAGGCGCTCGCCGGGGGCCGTGCTGGCCCCAGCTGCTCAGCCCTGCCCCGGGTGCGTCCAGGCAGGCTGAGACCCCCGGCTGGCGGCTGCAGGGACAGGCACCCCACGACTTGGCTAGCTTCCCGGCTTTGCCGTGGGTCAAGGCGAGACTTGCACAAGAATGAAGAAAGAGATGGAGCTGTTGCCTCCAAGGACACCTATGTGCCGGACATCCACACCTGACACTGCCTGTTCTGAGCCTCTGTGCTCGCAGAGTATCCCAGAAATCTCGCACACAACACTCAGGGAGGTTGGAATGACAAAATTTCTTGGCAGGCAATGTGAGGGGATGACAGACTGAGGAACTGAATCAAAAGCAGCTCCTCCTTAGAGAAAGGAAAATCCTACCACTGATTCGGGAAGCGCCTCTCTCCCTGTCTGGAGAGACATGCCATTCAAACCACTCCTCCTCTGGAGGCGCCCAAAGAAGTGACATGGCTTTGCAGGTGCAAAGAAGACTGGGAAGAGGGAGCACAGTACTGGCAGGTTGTTCCCACATGAGCTGGGCTCCTGAGCCAGGTCACTGGCACGTGAACCTGCCATGGGGCCGGGTCACACGAAGCAGGCGCTGGCCAATGCGGGCAGTGCCCAGGGGGTTACAGGGGATGCAGGTGGCTCATCTCATGTCTCCTTCTCCAGGAGCCAGTCACCTCATGTGGCTAAGGGGACCATACGGCAGGCCCTAAAGGATGGCCCCAGGGTGGCCCACGTGGGATGTTCTCCTCACAGATGCATAAGAACTAGGGGCTCCCTGTGAAGCCTCAACCATGACACTGGTGGCAAGCAGGAGTGACCGTGGCACAGCAGCAATGACAGCAAAGCAGGACACAGTCTGCATGGTGCAGAGAGAAGCAGTCACACAGCCCTGCAGCCCAGGAACCCCGTGCGCTCCACACCTCAAGCACCCTGCACCCTCAGCAACACGAACCCCGAGCATCCTGGGCACCCCAGGAACCCCGCACCCTCCATACCACGAGGCTCCTGGGCACCCCATATCCCAGCTACCCTGAGGTGCACCCAGCTCACTAGGAACCTCCCACCTGAAATGCATTGGGCACCCCACATATCTGGCGCCCCACATGACGGGCACGCTGCGCACGTGGGCACCCTGCACATCAGGCAGCCCGGCCATGGCGGCACCCTGGGCATCCTGGCACCCCATAGCACGGGCAGTCCACGCAGCCGGGCACCCCATAGCACGGGCACCTCATGCAGTCGGGCACCCCACAGCACCGGCATCCCACGCAGCCGGGAGCCCCGTGCACCCGGGGATCCCGGCAGCGAGGGCCTCCTGCAGCCGGGCGCCCCGCACGCACCGCTGTTACCTGCGGAGCCGGCGGGCATGGGGGCGGCGGGGCTCGCGATGCCGCCCGCGGCCGCCGGCCCGGAGCAGGAGCGGGAGCGGGAGCAGCAGAAAGAAGAGGAGGAGAAGGAGGAGGAGAAGAAGGAGGAGGAGGAGGGTGGCGGGGGCCTCGGGAAATGTAGTCCCTGCCCATGTGGAGGGTGGCGGGGAACTACAAACCCCACAGTGCAGCGGGCAGGAGGAGGCGGGACAGGCAGCGAGGCCGGGCGCTGGCACTCCGGGTTCGGGCTCGCTTTCTGCCTGCCCTTCTCTTCCCGCCAGCGGTGCAGCCACCCCCCGAACTGCTGTAGGGACCCATCCACCCAGCCCACACCCGGGCGCCCCGTGGCCCAGGGGACCCGGCGCGGGGCAAAGCGAAAGCCCCACGTCACGGCCTGCGCCCGAGCGCCGGGCTTGTCCCCTCCCGGCGCGCAGGGTCACGGTCACGGTCAGCGCTGGATGAGGGGCAGAGCCCGCCCCCCCCCGCGGCCCGAGCTGTTGGGTGGTGCTGGTTAATTAACTCCTTCGGACCCCGGATGCCGCCAAACACGGACGCCCGCAGGATATGCTGCACAAACAGCCCTTGCTTGTCCTTACAGCAAGTTCGGACAGAAAAGTGCATCTCCAAAGGAGGGCAACCGCTCCCCGTCCCCCCAAAAGCACCCATCTTTGCATGCTCTTAGCTTGGGGCATCCAGCTAGCAAACATGCTGGGATCTTCTACCTGCCCATCTGCGGTGGCCTCTGGGCTTGTGCTCGCTCTGCCCTTTCCCAGCAGTCCGGCAGGGTGCCGGAGGATATCCGGATCCGCGCCTCCTCCCCGCGGGGTCCCTGGCTCCCTACGGCGCTGCTGGCTGCCCCGTAAATCACGCAGTGCTGCTCTCTCCCCGGGCTTGGTTTCTGCGGGCGCCGTGCAGCCGTCTCCCCGGGGAGACGCTGCGTCCAGCGCGGGGGCCGCCTCCTCATCTCCCGCCGCTGATTTAATGCCCCGCAGTCCATTAGCTGATTGGATTTATTTCTGGCCCCCATCTGTTAGAGGGGGCTGCAGCCGCCAAGGCGTCGCATCCCTACGGTCTCTGTGGTTTCACTGAGGACGTCCAAGCCCTCCCTGTGCCTCCCTGTCTCTCGCAGCCCATGCACTTCCCTCCCCGCTGCAATATGCGTCCTCTGCAGAGTCCCCCCCTGAGGACAGTGTGGAGAGGTTTAATCCCCTCCATAGGGACAGCTCAGGACGTGGTTCTCTGCTGTGGAGGGACTGAAAGGAGCTGAAAGTGGTCCACTGAATTGTGTCACTACGCTGGTCTCGGAGGCAACAGCGCCCTGGGAGAAGATGGAGACCCTTTAGTGATGGGGACCAGGTCTGGCACCAATGCCTCTCTCTCCAAGGATGCTACTCTCCGGACAGAGCTTTCTCTTCCCTCCTTGTCCTTCCTCCCACCCTTCCTCCCCTGCTCCCAGCAGTTACCCTGCCAGAAACAAATGCAAACTGACAGGCCTCGGCTACGCCGCTTAAATATTTATACTCCCCTGGGCCCAGCTGGATTCAGGAGCAGGATTCAACAGCCGGAAACTGCTATGGTGTCTTTGCAAGTAACCACCCCCCCAAAACTGGGGCTGCGTGTCGTCTCCCCGTGCCCAGGCCTCGATGCCCATGCAGCATTCAGCAAATAATGAGGATACTCAAGGATGAGATTGAAGGGGCTCAGGGAGTGTAAAGAACCACCAGGACACCAACAGGACATCAGAGCAAAGCCGCTACAGGGCACGCGTCCCTGACACCAGTGACAGGACTGATCAGAACAGAAGTTCACAGGATCCTGCTGAGCCCTGGGGACCCTCATAAGCTTTAATTGCCCTGAACAGCCTCACCTGGGACCCCCACCCATCCACCCCCTGCCTATGGGCCCTATTTAAGGCTCTGCTCTGGGTGCCTAGTCTTGCTCTGGTCCACAGTGAAGTGGTGCCTGTTTCTAGTCCTGTTACCCCATGTGCCTGCACTGGCCCTTTGCTGTTTCTGCAGCTGTGGGTGGAGCCTGTGCTCGTTCCTGCCTGGTTCAGGCAGGACTGCGGACTCTGTAGGACTGTGCCCTGCTGGTAAGAGCCCTGCCTCTGCTGGGGTCCCCCCAGCTTGTACCACCTCATGGGGCAGCCCTGCTCGTGCTGCTCCCCTGCTGCGAGCTCCAGCCCTGAGCTGAGTATGGTGGGAGCTGGCCCTGTGTCTCTGCCTGGTTGTGCCTCTTGGCCTCAGGTTTCTCAGGGACCCCCCTCCTGTGTCTACCCATCCTGGAGCCTCTGTGGGGTGGCCTGACCTCCTCCTACCCAGCTCTGTGTCCCCACTGCCCCAAGTTCCTGCTGTAGTCTCTGCCCATGGAGTGTCTCTGATGATGGCCTGGGGTTTTTGGCCTTCTCTTTAAATCCTACCCCAGGGGTATTCTAAGGTGAAGGGCAATGCAGGTATCTGTATTGCCTCCGATACCCTCATCCTTCATGGCTGAAGAGTGCCCTTGGTTCCTGCTGCCTCCCCGTCCGTTACCTCAGGGTTTTGCTAGCCTCCAGCTGCTGGGATGCAGTGACTCCCCTGCCCAGCCTTGCTAAAACACCGCTGCTGCCGCCAGCCCCTGTCGCTGTCCGGGCTGCTCCTGGCCTGCGACAGCACCCAGCAGAGCAGGGCCCGCGTGGCAGGGGACGCTCTGCAAAGAGGATGGGGTGCCCTGATGCCCATGGCCCACCTCGGCAGGGCCCAGCATCCATGAGAGCCGTCTTCCCTGCGCTCCCGGCTGGTGGTCCTGTCCGGCCGCCTGTTGCTGTTCCCACGGGATAGACCGGCTGCCGGGGATTGGCTCCGCGTGGGGCTGCGCTGGCTCCGTCGGGCTGCGGCCATGCCCTGCGCGGGATGGGAAAGGCTGGAGGATGGGGTGGGCTCTGCACGGCGGGGTGGGCAGGGCCTGCGGGATCCAGGGCAGGGAGCACCGTGTCGCCTCCGGCTGCCGCCTCACTCGGAGCGAGCCCTGCTGCGCCGACGAGAGGCGTCCCCCTCCCCTCCCCGGCCCCTTCCCCAAACTCTCCCTGCTCTTTCCTCACTTCCCCCTTTCCCCCCTCCCAGACAAACCTTCTTCCCCTGCCTGGACCAGCCCCGATCCCTCCCCACCTCTTCAGAGCTCGGGCATCTGTCACTCCACCCATCTGCCTGCGGGACAGGTAAGATTTTTCCTTCTCTGGGGCTTTGTTCTCTTTGCTGGACTCTCAGCGGCTCTGCCTGGTGCATCCCCTTCACCAGCTCCTGCACATGCGGAGGGGCAGGTCTGGTGCTGCACGGGTGGTCGCCGTTCCTGTGCAGGACGGCTGTGCCCTGCCGCTGTGCCCGCTCCAGGTGCGCCCTGGGTGGGACCTGCCGCTGCGTCTGGGGTCACTCGGTGACACATTGGGTCTGCTGCGTGGGGCTGCCCCCACTGAGGGGCTGCGGGAGCAGGGTGGGTGCACACAGCGTCTTGCCTTGCCTCCCTGTGCAGCATCAGTCCTGCACAGACCAGGAGACCGCTCATGAGTCAGCCAGAAGCGGCTGCCAATGCAGCGGGCGGCTTAAGAAGCTGGTTCCATCTCAAATCCGGAGCAGTTCCTCAAAGAGATGAGGTTTCTAATGCCCCCAACCCAAAAGGAGCTTTGTTATCCCACCTCCCTATGCGTGTGGCTGTGCAATACAGGGTCTGTTGAGAGGGTTTTTGTTCCCAACTCATATCCAAAGTTGCTGCCTTGCTTGGGAAGGCTTGGCCTTGAAGGATACAAGGTACAAAGTGCTGTCTTTGTCCCTGGATGGGAAGAGGATTTCCAGTTCTGGTGGCTCTGGGGCAGCATGTGCAGAGTTCCCTGGCTGTAATGGGTGAGGACAGAGGACAGCAGGGATGCTCTGCAGGTGCATCCTGTGTGCTGGATTTCAGTGATGGCTTTTGGGTGTGTGTTTCCCCCAGACTCTCCTGGCTCAAGGCAATGGGCTCCATGGCAGGAGACTCTTGCAATGTGTCAGTTTGGTAGCTGTTTCTGAGCCCTGGGGCTGGGTGTGCTGCTCTCTAAGCGCCTGCCAAGCCGTTTATCACTGATCGCTCCCGGCCACGGCAAGCGTAGCCCGGACTCGGGAGGGAGGAAAGGGGCCCAGGGTTTATCTTTTTGGAGCACACCTCTCCAAGCTGGGCAGCGTTCTCCCTGCTGAGGAGTCCTCCAGAGTCTGGATAAGGCCATGCTGACAGTCCTACGATGGGAGCTGCGGGGATCCTTGAGGCCGCGCAGGACTCCGCGTCGTTGCTCAGCCCTGTGCAGCCTCCTGCAGCAGCTGCTTTGCTGCAGAGCGTCCCCACCCTGGTGCGGATGCTGCATGGCCCCCCGGGAATGGCGCAGAGTCCTGGCGTCACCAGCATCTCCCCCCAGCCCTGGCCATCCTTGGATGGGCTGTTGGCGATCTGATGGCCACGGGAATTCCCACGTTGCCCACCTGTGGTCCCAAGGATGTGGAGCAAAGTTGGAGCCTCTCAGATAAGAGGTGAGGGGCACTTGTCCTGGGGCTTTCCAGGTCTGCAGCCAGTGTCAGGCCCTGGAAGGCGCCTGCTGTCCATCCCCAGGTGAGGAGAGACCATCTTCGGATCCTGTGGAGTCAAGGAGGATTCCCCCTGCCACGCTTGCTTCCTGAGGGAGGGATGCCGGAGGTCTGTACTGGCTGGTCCCACTGGAGATGCAGCAGATGCTGCTCTTCACCAGGGTCTGGTGTTTGTGCATGTGAGATGTGGATGGAGTCCCCAAGGGATGTATCCATCCCTGGTGGAGGGGGTGGATAGCAGCTCCTAGTGCAGACTGACTGGCTGTTGGCCTGGCACTGCTGAGGGATGGGGATCCCCATGGACAGAGAGATGAGGAAGGCACCCAAAATCTCTGAAATGCTGTCTATGCTTTCTAGGAGTGTTTCCATTGCAGTTTCCAGGAGGATGTAACACACCTGAATCTGTTTTAAATGATGACCAAGAAGGTGTAGCTCTGCCTCTCACATCAAGGTGATCTGGCACAGGTACCTAAACTGATGCCAAATCCCACCAGGTTTAGTCTAGCAATGCTTTCCCCTTCTTGTGCTGCTGGGCTGAGGACTGCTCTGGGTACCATAGGGCTCTATAAGGATGCTGAGGGTAAACATGTCAAGTTAACAGGCGTCTCAAATGCAGGTCTACCCAGGGTGTAAAATCGTAGCAGATGTCAATGTCCTCGGCTCATTTTGCCGCTTTTGACAATTGTCCTGAGTGGCTGCAGGCCTGGTCCGTGTGCTGGCCGGGGGAGCTGCGTGGGTGTGCTGGGGGCTTGCCTGGTAGCTCCCTGTGCACTGTGACATCTTGGCCCAGCGAGGAGCCGTTAATGGAATTGTTTCTTCCGAGCCTCATCGCCCTCCCGGAAACGATGCTCCACTCTGCTAATTAGACTGATGAATTAAATGCCTGCTCTGTGTGCGAGCCCCCCCCTGTGCCCATAGCCCAGCACTTTGCACAGCTCTGCAGGACCCCTCTGGTCCCCCGCCTCAGCTCGTGCAGCCCCTCTGTGGGGTATGGCAGAGGCTGGCAGTGGGACCACAGCAATGCGGGAGATGCATGCCAGGCTGAGCAGCATCTTTCTGTCCCCTGTGTTGGCCCTTAGTTCCCAGCTGTGCCCCACAGCCCAAAATTGTATCGACATGTGCAGCATGGAGACCCAGTGATGTTCCCTGAGGAAGGGATGCCCAGAGTAACTCCTTTAAATTTCCCAGTGAAAATGTTTCCTTTCTGTGAAGGAACAAGTTGTCATAGGATTGTCCACTGCAGTAATCAGGAGGACAATTTCTTCTGACCTTCGGGGGCAACTTGCTAGCCCCTGAACTCAGCATCCCAATCAAGCCCTTTGGCCAGATGCTAGTGCCCAGAATGCCTCCTTCCAAAGCCTTGCCCAGCCTGCAAACTGCTTCCCCTGCTATCCTGCCTGCACCAAGTGGCCTGGCAGCCCTTCTCAAATACCCTGGGAGGCGGCGGATCCCGATGTCTGTGGTGCTGAAATGAGAGAGAAGAGACCTGGTGCTGGGCATCATCAACAGCCTGCCAGCGAGGTGTCCTGCGATGCCTCATCCTACTTCCCAGGGCGGATGGGGCTTGGAGGCTTGGGAACTGTCGGGGGAAATTTTCTCCCTCTGATGTGCATGTGTAACCAGCCCGCATCTTGATGAAAAGGGGGGTTGAAGGAGGAATGGAGATGTGAGCGGAAAGATGCTCCACACTGTAATCCTATCCCCAGCACTGGGAGGAGACATTCAACAAGCTTCCCTGTCTTGGGTGCACCCAGAATTTTCCTGCAGGGGCTTCCCTTGGAACTGAGGGCAACACAAAGTGATGGTTTGGTTGGCTTGCACCCTGGGAAGAGAGTGACAACTTCTCACTCTGGATTCAATGAAAGATTTGGCTTGACTCAACACCAAGTGTGGGGCCAAGTTTACTTGCTTCTCTTTTAAAGGATTTACAGGAGCTTTGGACGGTTTGTTTTCTAAATGAATGCGGCACTTGAGAATGAAAGAGCCAAATATTTTCTTGGGAAATGGCAAAATGGAGCCCTTTGAATTTTCCACTTTATATTGCTTCTTCCCTTTGCTGAATGTCCAGCACTGCAGAAGTGGTTTTGGTCACTTTTGCGAGCACATTTCCCCTGTGGGCTGTGAGCTGAGCTGTGAGAAGGGGTGGAACGCTTTGCCATCGGCACATCCAGGGACAAGAGCTCTGCGTGGACGCACGGGAGCACCCGCAGCGCTTTGCCTGCATGGGAGACCCAGCATTTAAAGGGGGTAGGATCAGTGGAAGAACCTTCCCCACAGCAGTGAAGGAACCTCGGAGGATGGGAGTCTGCAGACCAGGTGGCAGAGAGCTGATGGCATGGGGAATATGGAAGCACTGCTCCCCAGGATGTCATCGCTGGGGACACACAGTGTGCCCCCTCCCTGGGGGCAGCACGGTGTTGACTACCTGGCCTGCCCTTCCCGGCTCCCCAGGCTGCAAGGGGCGAGTTTGCAGGACCTCACAGCTTGTGAACCTGATGGTGACTGAAGGGCCCATGTGTGACAGCAGTGTCTTTCCGGACAGCCAGCTGGTGTCTCCCAGGAAGGGGTTAATCCTGGAGGAGCACTCAGGCAATGAACCTCCAAGATCTGATATCCTATTGATGGCTGCTTTGCATCTGGGTTCGGTAAAAGCTTTTATGCCTTGGCTCCATTTCAAGGGCAGACACTTCAGGATGACTCATGCTCCCCTGCCACGAAGAAATAAACCTGTTATTCCAATTTCTTTGCACAAGGTGAAGGTTTCCTGAAAATTCAAGTGCTTGCAGCGTCCTGGTCTGCTATTCTAATGGTGTCATGCCCATTTGGGAAATGTTGCTGCTCGTCAGAGCCTCCGGGTACTAGAAGGACATTCTTAAAGGGTCCAGGCTGCAGTGCCCGTCCACAGGGTCCCTTCCTCTTTCACAGATGTAGCAGAGCAGAGGGATTCTAGTATCTGTGGAGGGTGAGCCTGCGAGCACGTCCCAGCACACAGTCCTGCGAGGACCCACCTGGATTTACATCCATGTCTCTGGAGGATGCTGCTGCTCAGGGTGAGACAAGTACCATGGCCTCATGTGGTAAACTTGGAGGGAAGTCTCTATCGCCTTGGAGGTGGGATTTGAATCTGAGAGGCTGTTGGAACCAACCCTGTGCCTTTTCCCTGTCAAGTAAATAGTTCTATTGCGGTGTCTTTTGGGTTCTTTAGGGCTGTTTCTGCCTTTTTAAGTGCTTAGTTACTCTGTGCCATCCCTGCTCTAGGCAGCCCACCTCATGTCCTGCCTTCTATCCAGCTGAGACTCCTGCTAAGTGCTGTGTGGACCATCTGCTCCCCAGACCTCCAGGGATCTCAGGCACTTTGGTCTGACTTCCCTCCTCCGGTTTCACATGGTCTCAGGAAAACCATAATTTGCAAGACAAGCCTGGGGAAAGGAATCTAGCCTGTTGGGCATCCAACTTCAGCTCAGGACCTGCTGTGTAGACGTGTGGTGGCCAAGCCCTGGTGTTACCTCCAAGCACCTCCAGCAAAGCCCTGCTGTGCTGGGAAGGGTGCAGGACCAGAGCCATCCTGACTGCCATGGACTTTCTGTAAGAGATCAGAGATACCGAGTAGCATCTATTGCAATGAAGAATTTCAAACAGAGCCCTTGTTTATGACAGTAATGACAACTTACAGCCAGACTCTTGCACATCCCAGCTCCTGTGTTTCGGTTCTAGTTTGCAAAGGCCCTGGCAGCCCCTGTGCTGCCCATGGGCACAGCAGCCTGAATTACAGGGTACTGCTGCATCTCTCTGGTTGAGCGACTAAAGCTTTTAGCAGGAGGGATAATAAATAATGCACCAGTTCTCGGCCTCTCTTCCATCAGTGAAGCTGCCTGGATTTGCAGGGGCTTTACCCACATGCCACAGTCCATGCGAGCTTCAGATCACTCCTGCAACAAACTCGGCGCTTTCAGTTGCACAAAAATGCTCCTCATTGTCTGTTTTTTTTCCCCCTTGGCTCAAGCAGCTCTGCCTGTCTGTTGTTATATGACATGTCAGTGCCAGGTGGGGATCACAGCTGATGGAATCACATCAGCTAGACCCCTCCAGGCTCAGCATGCTTAAAATCAAGCCTCTTGCTGCAGGGTGTCCAAGCTGCTGTGTGTTAGTGAGGTTCTTCAAGCCAGGTTTGGAAGTGCAGCCCACAGACATGCTAAAGGCTTTGAGAGGCAAAGCAAAATAGTCTGAATTGAAATCATAAATTCTTCAGACCTGAATGGCTTTTGCTTGAAGCCGTAAGATTGGCCACAATAGAGACCTTGGGCACATGGCTTGAGTTTATTTCCCAAAGAAGGTGTGGGATGTCTTTAATACCTCCAAAAATTGGACTTTCCTTAAAAGATGTTGAAAAATTTTAACTTAACCCCTGCACTAGGAAAAATGAGCAATGTGTTGCTGCAAGTGGACATTATCGAGGACTCTGCTTATCTCTAATATTGTCAGTTACACTGTTGGTTGTAGAGGGGAGTGGATGATTAGCAGAAATTTCTTACTACTATGTGCATCTTTATTTGCAGTTTGCTGTTCTCCTGTGAATGTTCAAAAGTGGCCAGTGACTGGTGCAGTTTGAAATCTCAGCTGCAGTTAAGTAGACAGGCCCTTTCCACAGGGCATTAGATTGTGCTCATATGAGAATTGTTTCAAATGAACCTGATAATTTGATATTAACCCTGCTCAATTTGAATCTGATGGTCTAATATTGAATTAGAGAAGCTGGCTGGTGATAAGTCTCTGGTGTGTCTCTCTATTGGCTGTCAGGAGTTTCATCATGGAAGCGTGCATCTGGAAGAGCTGCAGTTGTGGTTTTATTCCAGGAAAGCTATCGGCTTGTCTTTCTCTGGAGTTGTTAAACCCCGCAGCGCGCAGACTTGAGCTTCGTTTATGGAAACTCAGACCTGCAGGGGCAGTACCAGGAGTGGATGCTGGGCTTGGGGCTGGGAGAGTCCCTGTGCCTGTCCCAGGGTGCTCCTGCGCCTGGACAGCAACGATGCATGGAGCGAAGCAGCTGCCTCTCATTTTGGATGAATCCCTGGGGAACCATCCCATCCTCTGAGATGCCAGGACCAAGCCCTGGTGGAGCAGGAAGCTCTGTGTCACTGTGGCCAAGAGCAAACCTTTTAATAACACGGTCCTTAGACTGATGGTCCTTCCCTGCCCTTCTCCAAGAGGCTCTGCCGGTCTCTGCAGTTGGTTTAGTGGTTGGTTCCCCTCCATTAATGATTAAAACCAGCATGATGGAGCAGAGATGAGAGGCGTTTTGGCAATGTGCATGGGCACTTCTGCCAATGCTGTTGACTAGCGCAAGGCTGGGGGTGTTTCCTCCCACAAATGATGAAAATGGTCACATTTTAAGCTCACTCTGAGCCTCTCTGGGCTCATGCCCCTTTCTGCACGCACAGGTGTCCAGGACAGCTCAGTGCTGAGGTGAGACGTGTCCCCTGTTCTCCAGTGCCCACGGGCAAAGCCAGCGTAGCCCAGGTGGGCTCCGAGCCAGCAGACTCACTGCTGTGCTCCCAGCTGAACACTGCCTGTCCCGGGGACACCAGCACAGCAGTGTGTCCCGGCATGGTCTGATTCCTTCATCTGCTCTGCTAGGGCTTTTTTGGACCATCTTCTTGAAGCCTCTGACCCTGTGCAACCATGGGCTGCCCCTTTTCCTGCTTTGTAACTCGGATGCTCCTGCATGGTGGGCATATATCTCTGTTTTTAGTACCCTGTCCTTCCAAGAATTTTTGGCGAGGGGGTTGCTGCTGGATGGCAAAGCACCTTGTATTGTGTAGTGTTGCAGAAGATGCTTCCAGTGACACTAGTTTGACCATAACAAAGCCTGACTCTTGTATCTCCTTTTTCTGCAGGGCAAGAGCTGCCTGGCCAGCACCGCGCACGTCCTCACGCCACCAAATGTGCCTCCGAGTTGCTCTGCCCCCGGGACCGGCTCCGAGGGTAAGGAGGCAGGGAAGACCTGCAGCCTCTTGGCAGCTCTTGGCTGCCAGGATGGCCCAGGGACCATGATATGACAGTCACAAAATGCCAAGCAGGTCCAGTCCTGCTTGTGGGACTAATTTTAGGAAGCTGGTTGAGCTGCACATGGATGTTTGCTGTAGGTTGCCACTGCCTGTTAAGCCTGCTGGCTGTTAAGCCTGCTGGTTGCATGCTCACCTCAACGGGCACAGAGACAGAGCAGCCTGTCTCCTGCTGAGCAGATGCACTCCTGGAAGGAGAAAGGGAAGACTTAACATTTTTTGTATATGTCCAAGTAACATTTCAAGGATATGGCTCATGATCCTCTTTTACAAACACCAGTGTTTTAGCTCTTTATTTGTATGGGCAACTGTAATTGAAGTCTGGCCTACAAGGGGTTGTAGAGAAAATATGTCCTTCCCTAGATCCATAGGTCCCTCTGAGCAGCAGAGGTTCTGTGGGGTATCAGAGTCCTGGTGCAGCAGGAAGGTGGTCGTGGTGGCCCTGTGCAAATGGGGAGTGGACATCTGAGGACAGCCACAGCTCTGGGTGTGGATCATGTTGCTCAAGTGAGTCCTCGCTGGTGTGAGGTGCAGAGAAAGGATGTGAGGGTACAGTGAAAAGAGATCGGTCTGTCTTAGCACTTAAATGTCCCTTATACACAGGCAGCAAGCTACGAGTTATCTACAGTGGTTCATATGTACAATACATTTGTTTTTCCTATTTCAATGGAGTATAGAAGTTCTGATATGCAGAGATCCACGTTTTGGTGCCACCTCTTTCCACTGGAGCTGGGACATCCCTGTGGCCCAGCTTTCTCTATGCAGGAAAAGGAAAATCAAGGTTTGACCCTTGGTGAGTCAAAGCCCATATGGTTCCTTCAGTGGGGATAAACCCCTGAAGCCAGAGGTGCTGTTTGGTCCAGACTTGGTCCTGTCTTGGTGGGGAGCAGGGCTCTGTGGAGCCGCTCTGTGATGCAGGATTGCCATCTAGCGCCGCTGCTGAGTCTTTCATGCTTGCAGGAGCAGAGCTCTGCAGGCTGAAGTGCAGCACACTTGCCGGACAAAGTAAAATGCAAGAGATGAGCGTAGTAATCATGGGAAAAAATGTTTGAGCTTTCAGGGCAAAATAATTTCCACTGGACAAAGTTTCAGACAGCCTAATCTGGCCCTGGAATTGCCCTGCTTGGGCAGGGGTGGAACGGGGGCCTCCCAAGATCCCTCGCAGGCTGAACCCTGCTGTGATTCTCTGTTCTGTCTCAGTGTTGAAATGGGTCACTATTCCAAGGCATTTTTGCATTGATAAGGTGAAGCCAGCGTTTTGGGAAGCTGTGCAAATAGGATCTTGGATATCCTGAAGTGAAACTCTTCTTTCTGAAGATGCTGCTGGCCTCTCAGCAGCCTGGATGATGCTCTCCCCAGCGCCAGCTCCTGGAGCCAGAGGCCATTTTGTGAAAGCATCGGTACCCTGCGGCATGGAGAAAGCCTGGCAAGCCACAGTGCTGAAAGCTAGCAGGCAAAATCACTAAGTTTCTGATGTCTCATGGCTTTGGGGAAGATCACGCTGATGTGGATTTTTTGGATGCTTAATTTCAGGGACTCTGGGATCTTAGCAGGGACTATGAGAGAGAAGGAATGAAGCGAAGGGTCCTGGGACCTGCACCATCTCTGCAACACAGAATGAAAACACTGTTTTTCCTTCCAGTTGAACTTCTGAAGCTGTGCTTTACAGCCTCCTGTGGGATATTAAAGCTGCAACGTGTCCTCCTGCTGAGCTGAGACAGTCACGGGAGTCCTCTAGCGGGGACAGCAAGTACAGAGACAGATTGGCTGCCAAGCACGAGCAGCCAAGGGGGAGGGTATTTTGGGGACTGCTCAGGATTGGACACACTGCTCCTTCCCACCAGACAGGGTCCATCCGCTGCCCAGTGCCCACCTCACTGCCCAGCACGGACATCCTCACTGCCTGCTGCAGCCAGGATCTCCCTGCTCGTCCTCGCAGAGGAACCCGAACCTGTGCCAGCACCATCCCAGTGGCTGTGTCTTCAGAGGTGCATGAAGCTGGGCAGCCTTCAGGCAGACATGAGAAGACTCACACACAGGCCACAGAGCAGCGTCTTGCAGGGTGGTGGGGCCAGGGGGAAGCATCGGATGGGAAGGGTGGGACGTGCATGACGAGGTGCAGAGAAATGGCCGTGCGAATCCCCGACACCCCCAAGGAGGTCCTGCTCTGACACCACCGGCTTTCCTAGATGGCGCTGAGCTGTGGCAGGAGGCACATCCATGCCAATGCTGCCTGGCTTTCTGAGCCGGGATGCGCTAGAAATGCCTCCCGTCGCCCCCCGAGGGGTGACCTACATTGGATCCTTGGATAACTCCCTCTCCGCTGGGCTGCTCACAGCTGCTGGCCCAGGAATAACACACAGGCAGGGTTGTCCCCTCCTCTCTTTGCAGCATCCCCTTCCCAGGCCTGAATCCTTGTCCGTTGGGAGCGGATGATTTCTCCTTCCCGCTAGCTGTGGGTGCTATGGTTAGGACGTGGCTCTGCTGGAAGATGGTGCTGCACCTGCCTGCAGGAATTGGGCATGCAGAGGAGAACCCTCTGCATCCCTGCCCTGCTTGTGCCCTCTGCTAAACTGAACCCTGAGTCTAGCAGTGTTGGGCCTGGAAAAAATCCCTGGCCTTGGCGGGAACTGTGCTGGCGAGGGTTACCCCTGCCCAGTGCTTCCCCCATTCAGAGTGCTCTGGTCTGGGTCAGGGTGCTCTGGCCCCGCTCTGAGTCAAACCCCAGCAGAGGGGGGTTTATCCTGCAATATTGCTGCTGGGCAGGTGGCAGCATTTTGGCTAGCGCCTGTGTTGAAATGACCTTTTTAATTCCTGGAGGAAACAACAACACAAATCCTTCCCCTGCAACATTTGCTCTTTACAAGTGACTGCCCTGGATTCACATGGGGCAGGTTACTGCCATGTGGATGAGCAAAGCCCACTAGAGACTGGGAGAGGAGTGGGTCCAGAGGTTTAGCAGCAGGTTTTCCCTGTAAAGAGCAGTTACCCTCTTGTGTATGCTTAGTTCCTCAAGGAGAGCCATGGAAATTTTCCTATTTCTGTCTCCCCGTGGTCCAGGTGCTCAACTCATTCCTGCAGCCCCTCTCCAAGAAGCAAATAGCAGCCCTGAGTGATGCTGCTTTGGAGCCAAACAGCTCTCTGATAGTTTTGTCAGCCCTTAAGTAAGGGAAGAGGCACCATGATAAAAAAGGATGGAAGGAAAGCAAAAGGAAGAAAGCTGGAAAAGGGCAGCAAATTTGCTGTCTTCCTTGTTCTCTTTTTTCTGTGGAATAGAAGGAAAATGAACAGGGGTAGGGATTGCTTCTTGGAAATGGCCTGAAGAACAGGGCTGGGCTATGTGCCCAAATCCAGGCTCAAGGAGCATCTGTTGCAGTGCCCTCCACTGCAAAGCCACCTAGCACAAGCTTGGACATGCTGCAGTACCAAAACCTCTGTTAGATCCTCGGGCTGACTCTGCTCTGAGATATTTAGAAAGAAGTGCCTCGCAGGTCTCCCCAGAGGTGGCTCTCCCCTGGCAGAGAGGTGAGTCTGGCTGCAGGTGATAAAGCTACATCCTGCGTCCAGGTGATAAAGCTACATCCTGTGTCCCAGGGATCTGTCAGTGACTTGTTCCAGCTAGCGCTCAGCTCTCCTAATGTCTTGACTAGGTGTTGTTGGAGCTGGTACATAATTGTGGTTTGAAATCAGCTTGCTTTGTCACTCCTAATCCTTTTAGTAATTCCCATGATTTCAAGAGTGTGTCAGCATGTTTGATTCTCCCAATCCCCTCCCAATGACCCAAAATAGTCTGGTCTAATGGACCTAATCCTTTTCCTTCCATAAAGGCCAAAAAAAAAAAAAAAAAAAAAAAAAAGAGGAAGGATTTGGGATTCCTTTATTCCTTTGTAAACTCTACATTTTATCCTGGGAGCAACACTGCAGAGCTTTGTGCTCAGAGCCCTGGGCTGGCCAGGGAATGCTTTGGAAGTTTTAAGAACTTGCCAGATGTGGTGTTCCCCAAGCAGAAAAGCATCTGCCTTATCTCCCTATGTAGGGCATGTATTGCTTAGCTCGCTGTGACCTAAAAGCAGTGTCTGTTTGTCTCAAAAACGAGAAACAATCAGGGTTCCACCAGCTCTGCTGGGAGCTCAGATGCCCATTGCAGAGCGGATCCCAGGGGTTTGTGATGAGCAAAGCTCTTCTCCGCTCTGGGCTTTGCCTCATACCTGTCTGCTCCTTGCTGGGAGCAGCCTTTCCTTCAGCTCCTCTGAAGACCTTCTGACTCACTTTCAAGAGCCCTGTTCTCCTGCTGTCATCTTGATCTGGCCACACATGTGCTGTTTGCATCTCTTCCCCCACATGAAAAATAGGACAGTG
This sequence comes from Crypturellus soui, assembly GCA_032275445.1. Taxonomy (NCBI): domain Eukaryota; kingdom Metazoa; phylum Chordata; class Aves; order Tinamiformes; family Tinamidae; genus Crypturellus; species Crypturellus soui. Next base: position 227,068 of record JAUBNY010000387.1, on the reverse strand, counting down.
TGGGTCAAGCAGAGCCAGTCTGTATGATGTGATTGCTGGCTTTTTGGTGTAAGATCAGGTATTTGGATCCCATAAGATGACTGATATCATGGCTTTGAGCTTGCACTTGACTAAAGAGAAGAAAATAGCAGGGAAGCCATTACACAAAGACCTTTGGAGCAAGGGGAGGAGAAAGCTGAGCATCCTCTGAGATCAGCCTGTGGGGATGACTTTCACCACGGTGTGTTCTTCTTGAGCTTCCAGGTGAAATGAGATTAACCATGGTCAGGAATCAGATTTCCTTAAGGAGCTCCTGGCCGTGCTGGATATCTGCAGGTCAAGGGGTGCAGCATGTCCGTCACCAGTGTGAAATTTTGGTTCTGTAAGGAGTAAAAGCCCTGCCTGGGCATTGCTAGCATTGCTTTTAGTTCACAGAAAACCATCTGAAAAGCACCATCAGTTTTTCTTTAAGAAGGAGAAAAAGCCAAATGCAGAGCTTCCCCCTCGCCAACCGATTTGTCCTCTAGAAGATTAGTTCCCTCGCCGGGCTTACAGGAGGATTTGAGGTCGCTCCATCTGCTCGCATGCAGCAGGTCAGCGCGAGCCGGCATCTGCAGGGCGCGATGTGCTCGCGCAGCCCTGCACTGCAGCAGTGTTTTCTCCCCGGCACCGTGCTGCGGGTGTCATTATCGGCCTGGGACTTTTCTTGCTGGTGGAGTCAACCCTGATGCTGCTGGTGGCCAAGCCTCCTGAACCCTTGGTCTGCTCTTTGGGACGATTCCCCAGTCAGTCAGACCACGCTTTTTTGTGGGGCGCTCTCTCCTTCCAGAATCCCTTTAGACCAGGAAGGTGAAGGGCATTGCGGCCCGGTCCATCTGGGTTTACACCAGTGCGACTGAAGGCAGCACGTGCTGCTCAGCCCTCAGGTTGGAGCGGGTCCCTGGGCACAGAGCGTGAGGCCTCCCCAGGCTGGCTCCTTTGCACCGAGCTGTGAGCGCTGCCGCCATCCTGCCCGCTCTCGCCACGGCCCCCAGCCCCGCTCCGCTCCCGGGGCTCCCCTCGCTGTGCCTCACGTGCCCCAGGCCACCCCGGCGGCCGCTCACGTGGCCGTGGGCGCCTGGCGCTGCCGAGGAGCGAGAGCGCAGGAAGAGCTGAAGTGACAAGCGAAGCCTTCGCCAAAGGAGGGGAAGCGAAAGCTCGGCGGAGGAAAGCCGGCAGCCACAATCTATTTCAGGTGCTCGGTGAACAGCCCTCCCCGAGATCACGCCGTGGAAGAGCACACGTAGCCCAGCAATGCTCTGTGACAAGGGCTGCGCTGGCCCTGCCAGCAGCCCGTGCCCGGCACCGCGGATTGGAGGCTGCGTCTCGCCTGCTGTTCCCCGCTGGCTGAAGCTCAGCAGGGTTGTGGATCGTGAACACGGGTTTGCTGTGCACCCCTATGGCCACACATAAAGTTTTGGACCTGCAGATACACCTCCTCTCCTAGGACATCACCTTTGCATTGTGCACATCTCCTGTGCACCAGGGTGAGGTGCTTCCTTGGCTCTGAGCATGGTCTCCTAGCTAAACGTGATCCCAGGGAAAGTGCGTTCTTTGAGGGGGTGCTTCCAGGCCTACCCTCATGCAGAGTATTCTGCAGTGACTTCAGAGCTCTTATAAACCAGAGCTGCTCTGGTCTGTGGGTGATGCGTGCTCTGCCGTGGCAGTTAGAGACCGCAGAGAGCCAGGGGGCTATCTCTGGAGCTCCAACTCGTGGAGATAAGGCCCACACCAAGGGTGGGATTAAGTCCTGCATGCCGTGCTCTCATGGCAAGGCAGCCACGCTGTGGTTAAGGGCAGAGAGAAGCACCCCTGCCTTACGGACAGGAGTCTGAGTATCCCACCTCGATGGTGCTGATGAAAACTATACAAAGAGCTGACAAAGAGGGCATTTTAAAAAGATCATAAAGCTTGTGCCAGCTCTTAGAAAGCATTGCAGATGCTGGAGGATCTCCCCCGAGCTGGGCAGAGCTAAGAGAGCATTTCTCTGGGGAAAAAAAAAGAAAAAAGAAAAAGAAAAAAAAGACAAAAACAAACGCAAAAGGTTTAAGAAAGAAAAGCACCTTCATGCAGTGTGCGAGGATTGAGCTTTCCCAAAAAGACTTGGGATGGGCCTGCAAGAACTTTGGGGTTATTTATAGTGGCAGGGAGGGGAGTTATAGACGTTCGCAAGTGTTTTAGCATGAGTGTTTTTTGGAGCTCTTGCTGAGGGCTCTGATACTGGAGACAAGGGAGCTCTCCCTGTTGCTCGCGCTCCACTCCGTCAATCCCATCTCGTCACCAGATGCTGTTTCAGGTGCTAGCTAATAAAGAGGCTGGAGGTGAGTTAAGAGAAAAAAAGGAAGAAGTAAGAGCTAACGACAAGCGAGCTTAGGCAGGGTGGATTTATGCGGCCTGACTGAACTAGGTTTGCAGAAGCGGAGGAGGAGGGAGCGGGCTCTGGGGGCGATGCCGGGGGCTGGCGCTTCCCGACGCGCCTCCCTTGGCTTCCAAGGGGACGGAGGTGCCGCGTACCGCCCCGCTGCTCCGGCACCGACCCCGGCCCAGCCCGGGCTGCTGGATGGGTTGGTGCCGACGGGTGGCTGATGCTGCTTGGTAGAGGGACATGAGATCCTTTGCTTGTGCTCTGACTGCCCCAAAATGCTGGAGGGAGCTGGATGTATGAGTCCCCTGGGCCAGGTGGGCTCCAGGAACATTCTCTCCCAGTGCCGTCGCCTTTCCAAGGGGCGTGCGGCTGCACTGGATCCCTACAGGTCTCCACACAAGGGCGGCCCCACTGCCTTCGTGGGGCAGTGGGCACCACGGGGCGCTGGTTGCTCCTCCAGCACAGTAACGCGGTACACATCGTATCGGGGAGCCCCCGGCACAGGGCCGCTGTAGCGCCGCGTCCCTCTGCCCCGGCCCGCTTACCCACTTTGCTGCGGAGCCTGGGGGGCAGGCTGGGTTTCCATTCCCCCACCTCCACCCTCCTGGCAGGGCTGCTTCCGACAGGAATACTCATGGAGACTGCAAGGTGTCAGCTTGGAAATCTTTTAACTTTACTCCATCTCCCCAAATGGACAATGTCTCCGTTCATTAGGTACCCACCCAGGGGGCAGATGTCAGCTCTGCTCATGTAGCTCATGGCTTTTCTCAGCTTATCTCTGCGGAGGCTCTGATGGCTTCAGAGCGCTCATCTCCTATCATGTCACGCTGGCTCCTCTGCGTGGGGCTGTCCCTTCTCCCTCTCTCGCAGCCACCGGAGGAGCTCACCTGCATGCCCCACGCAGTCATCTCCCCGCTTTCCCATCCCAAACAACTGGGTTTGGAAGGATGTTTCATTTGGGGGGAAAGAAAAACGGGTAGTGGTGGTGAGCGCGTGTGCAGCGCTTGAATTGGTTTTCCTTGGCCAGGCGGCGCCTGGGAGGAGAAACCATCACTGAAGTCTGCCCAGTGAGGCTGATTCATTCTGACAGCTTTTTCACTGGGACATTAAAATCATTGCCTCTGTCTCTGTAAAACATACAGTAAGTCGAGTGATGGGAACACAGGTCAGGAAAGGATTGTTCTCTCCTTTTTGCAATGAACACTGTCACTAAAAAGAAAGAAAGAAAAAAAAAAACAAACACAAAACCAAACGGCCAAACAAAACAGACCCCACCAGCCCGGCACATAGGAGCTGCTACCCCTCATCTTCGCTGGAGCACAGCACAGGGTCCCCTCCGAGCCAGAGGGGAAGCTGGCAGCCCGAGAGCACGACGCAGATGGAGCCATCTCGCTGAGATTCCCAGCTGTAACATCTGCAAAGTGCATCACGGCTCGTGAATTTGGTGAGATGGATGAAGAGCACCCCTTCCTCCCCAGCGTGCCCCGTGCCAGCTGCAGCACGCGCCCTCCTTTAGGTAAAGGAGGTTGTGTTTTCCCTGGGGACCTGCAATAAAATAAGAGGGTATCTGTGGGACTTTGTAGCTGCCTGTGTGGTTTTGGAGGGACTCTAAGCCACTGTGGGAGCCTTGGGTTGCCCTTAAGTCCTAAGCTCCGCACAGAGAGCCAAACAATCTCCATCAGAGCTGCTAAGACCCTAGTAATCACAGGTAAGGATAGACTAAATCAGCCTTTATTAGCAGATTTTTTTTTGGGACAGCTGTGCAGGCAAGTTGCAGTGCAGTCTTTAGCGGGGGTACAGGCTGTGTTTGGAGTTTGCAGTGTGCAGGAAGGGCTGACTGGGTGCTGGAGGGGATGTTTTGGTGCCTCTTCCCTGCAGCAGAGACACATGCGATGAGGGGACATCAGAAGGTCTGCTGTGACTTGGGAATTGGGGCTGTGCTATGGGGCAGCTTCAGAGCAAAGATTTAATGCAGGATGAAGGCAGCTCCTGTGGTCCAGAAGGCAGCCAAGGTCCCAGGGCTGTAGAGAAAGCAAGGTGAGCCTCTCATTTCTGTCCTGGAGCTGCCCAGCACTTCTTGCACAGCCCCTTCTCCTGGGCAGGTTGCCCTGGGCAGGCTGGTGCCCAGGGAGGATGCGTGGCTTGCAGGGGCCATGCTCTTGGCTGGGGTTTAACCTTTGGGGGAGCAGGCTGGTGATGGTGGTGGGAGGGACCAGCTGCTGATGCTCATTTCTCCATCTCATCTAGCTGAGGCCAGCTCTCATCCTACTCTTTTTTTAGTAAAGAAGAGACCTTGCCCTGCTGTCTTCTAGATTCATCTGAGCGTAAAATCTGTTAAGAAAAGCTACAGCCTGAACCCCTATTCCCATGCTGCAGAGCTGCAGTAGTTATACCGCCTTGGTGAAGTTTCTGATGCCTTTCAGAAAGGGAAGCTCCTAAGTGCCTGCGTGGTTTTTTTTAAACAGTGACTTTTCCCAGGTCTGTCCGTGCTATTCCCAGGTAAGGCTGGGAGCCAATGTGTGGTGCTCTGGGTGCATGTGGATCTGCCTCCGAACCTTGCCCAGAAGCGTATAGGCCTGAGGTACTTTTGGAAAACCCACAAGCAGAGTGCCAGATGTAGCTCTGACTTCCAGATGTCGCTTTGGATGCCCGCAAATGTCCTCAGGAGCATTACTTACTCTATTCCAGCCAGCATGGAAGCAAGAGAACTGCCACAGCCTCCAAGGCTCCCTCGCGGAAATGCGCACAGGACCAGCTCACGTGTGGAAAAACTTGTCAGTGTGCCTCAAAATAGCTGCGTGCGCAAGGAGGGGGTTTGCAGCAGCTCTTGTCTTGGATCTGTTCAAGTGGATGATCTCTGAAGGCTCATCCTTCTCGGGGAAAGGAGCAGTGGTGACTCTGCAGTGAAGCAGGGCTTGTGCCTTGCCCTTGAAACTGCTTTTGCTGCTCTGTGTCTTCTGTAAGACCCAGTTTCAGCTCTTTGCCCTAGGATGTAGAGCTTGTTTTCCAAAAGCTTGCAAGGGGAGCAGTTGTGTGAATATATCTGATTCCCGAATAATTTTAACAAGAAGTCAAACAGGATTTATTTTTGTTTCTTTTGAACTTAATGGGATAGCATGGGCTCATCAGGCTGCTTTCAGATGCTGCTGAAGGTTTTCACATAATGTACCCTAAAATGAAAATTCCAAGGCATTCCTGTGCCTGTTCATGTTTCAGAGCGTGTGTGGTGAGCAGCGTGGACCTTTGGCTACTATTGAAGCCACATGGTCAAACCCATCTTTAAAGAATGCTTGGTAACTTCAGTGTGATTTTTATTTTTCCCTTTAACTGTGCAAGACTAAATCTTGCAAAACCTTCAATAGGTTGAAGTGGCCAAGTCCTCCAGCATATGCTGGATGCTTCAAGCAAGGAAAGAGTCCGGCTGAGCTCTGTGGGAGTCAGCATGCGTGTGTTAGGCTGACCTCACTGGGAAGTAATTCCCTAAGTTGGGTTTGTGCTGCTCAGGATAGGACTCAGTTATAAGTTTCAGATGACCTGTCTCTAGGCAGAGTTAAGGTTCTGAAAATGTCCTTCTGCTCTGGATTTTTCTGAGGAACGCTGCTGTGAGTGACTGGCTGTGTCTGTGCTGCAACATCTCCTGTTCCTGGCTACCCATACACACAGTGGGATTAATTGCATCTTCATATGCCCTTATCTGGGAGTAAGAGATGGGATTTTTGTGATGACCTGGATATCTTTGCCACTATTTCGTAAAGAAATCCTCATCCATCCTAAGTGGCTTCCCTTGAATGCTGTGCGGGAGGTCAGGGCTATTTAATGTTTATTGTTCTAATGAACTTTCAGGAGAAATAGCTGAATTGAGAGGGTTGTCTGCAAGAGGATAATATTAATGGTGATGGGAGGGCAAAGGGCTGGGGAATGAGGCAAACGGAGATTAATGCACTGTTAGTTTATTCTAGATTTATATCAAAATTGGCCTGGGTATCCTGGGGCAGAGCACAGGAGAGGGCATCTTCTGCTGCCCTCCTCTGTAGGGTGTAGCTGCCACATGCAGCTGAACCTTCTTCTTCGGGACATAGGCTGAATTTGGGAATAGGACCTGTGTACTTGGAAAGCATTGCTCCTAGCCACATTGTCAGCTTGCCCATTAGCTCTTACTAACCATCTCATCTCCTGGGTGAGGAAAGCGCAAAAGCAGAAAATGACTCCCTGGCTTTGTTTTCTTCTCATCTCATTGCTTCACATTTGCAAGTCTGAGTCAGGTTTTGCACAGAGGAGAAGTGAGCAGGCTGCAGAAGGATGGCTTCTGCTGTGCTCTCTGCTTTCTTGAGTCTTTTCTGTGGGATCCTTCCTTTCTGGGTGTGCAAAATGCTAGATGTTTTAACACTCCTATGCCTCAGAAGACAGGAATTGTTTCATCTGTCTCAAAGCCCCAGGTGCAGGGCACTGGGGAGTGAGGGCTTAGGGCAGGTGGTGGGAAGTAAGAGCAGGGTTTTCTCCTACAGGCTGAGTCTTCATCTCAGCTTTTTCCTTTGCATTTGTTTTGATGAAACTCAGCTGAGGTGGGGAGGGATAAAGTGGGAACTGGTGCAGAAGAAGCTCTTGGGCTGCCATGTGCTGCTCACAGCTGGTCCCTGTTAGCTCTGAAACCCAGAAATCCCCAAACTTTGCCTTTCTGGCCTCAACCAGTCAGAGGAGCATGTGCTGCTCTGGCTCTAATATTTAAGAAAAGCCAGTAGGAGAAGAGGGGCTGCTAAAAGCAGGTAGGGATGCCCCTGCGGGACTGTGGTCATGGTGAAAAATATAGAAATTTAATGTAGGAAAGAAGAAGGGTAGCTGTTTAGGATGTTTTCTTTCTCAATATCTGAATTGGTGACCAACAATTTGTGCTGACTGGCAAAATTACCAAAATTCCCATCACTTTAAATGAAGTTAACTGGTTTGAGCCTGTTTTTCCTGCAACAAGCCCTGGCTCTGGACTGCCTGTTTGCTCACCACAAGCTGTCCCCTCCCTGGCCCCAGCAGACCTGTCCCCAGTGCTGGGGTGCTGCTCTGCTGCAGGTCACCCTGCCTGCACAGGGGAGAGGGGAGGTTCCTGCAAACCCAGGTGCTGAGGTCTTGCTCTCTCTTTCAGGTCTTCCCCCACCATCTCCATCGCTGACCCCAGAGCCCTCTGCCCCCGCTGGCCTCCCTCATCTTCAGCTTCTCCACAGGTGAGTGTCGGGAGGGAGCATAAACTGGTCTTTATGCTGGAAAGCAGAGCTCTGGTTCACAGGAACGTGCATAACTGGATATTGGGGTGGGGAAAAAAATGATGCTGTAAGGGCAAGGAGGGACCAAAGCACAGGCTGTCCAGAGGAGTTGTATGGTCTCCATCCTTGGTAGTTATCCAAGGCCCAGCTGGAGAAAGACTGGTCTGACTTGAGAGATGACCCTGCTCTGAGCAGTAGGTTGGACCAGAGACCTTGTGAGGTCCTTTCAAACCTTGGGAGTCCTGTGGGCTCCCATCCCAGCAACAGAGTATTTCCCATAGCATTTCACATTCAGTGTATTGGAGGCAAGCCTGGGGGTTCTGGATTTTGCAGTGGCTCCTTACCCCAGTGGTGGCTGAGTCGCTGCAAAGTGAAAGGCTTCCCCCCAAAAAGCATAAGCTGCCGGGACATGTTAAGAACAGCACGAAGTCCAAGCAGTGAGTGGGAACTGCAGCTCTCCCATCACGATGCTCAAAGTTTAGGGTAATGGAGAGGTTTTTCTGCCCTCTGGCACTCAGCTTATTAACTGCCCAGGCTGCTCGATTGATTTTATTGATGGGTAATGCATGCCCCAGTTAACTCATCAGGAGCAGCAGCAAAAATGAAGGGATAAAAATAACCCAGCACCCATGTAACTGGAATGTGCTGGATTATTTCCATTGCCTCTGTAATTTGATGTCTGGAGAAAGCAGAGCCACGGCTGGTGCTCTGGTTCTCCCTGTGGGAGCAGGTCTTGGCAGACAGACCACCTGGCTGTGGGCTGTCTGGGGGTCTCGTTAGGGCCATGTCCGATGTGTCTAGATGTTACCAGCCAGTGCAGTGGCATTTTGAGGGGAGAAACCAGGCCCACATATGTGGGACTTGCATATTGTGGGGTTTTTTAGTCAGCTGAAAGGCTATTGTGGAGAACAGCTGGTAGCTGAAGGTGGATCCTTTGGACTCAGTAGTGAAATGTCAATAACACTTTGATTCTGGCTAGTGATGTCTTCTGAAAGAGGAAAATAAGAGCAGGGGCTGATGTTGCAAGAGCCATGGGTGAGCTCTTGCCAGCTCTGGGCTTTGAGCAGGTCCCCTCAGTCCCGCATTAGCTGTTCTGAGCTGCTGTTGGGCTCAGTTTGCCCTGGCCCTAACCTGTCCCTTGCCCTGGTCTGTAGGTCCGCACTGCCCGACCGTGCTGTGGACTGTGGGTTTTGGCTCTGTGCAGCGCTCAGCATGCCCTATTCTGGTGAAACCAGACTTTCCAAGGAGTCGCTCTGGAGCCTGAGGCCAGCCTGCAGGGTAAGGTAAGGCAAGACCATCCCATCCCTTTATAAATATTGTGGGTTGAAGAAAGCTGTCTTGGCAGCTGCAGTACAGTCCTAGCCTGCAATGTGCTTGTAGAGAGGCTCTGCTTGGGGTCTCCAGTAGGAGAGGGCTGTCATGCAGGGGATCAGCAGTGCTGAGCATGGTGGAAAAGGGAAGTGGGATTTGCATCCTTCAAAGTGCAGTCCTGGTAAAGAAGTGTCTATTAAAGCAGTAAATCAAAGCTCTAGGAAGTGTTTAGTGTCTGTAGGTGTGTTTTGCTGCCAGAGCTTCTTTTGGCAAGGGGGGCAGCATGGCCCTGCTGTCGCAAAGGTTTTCCATCCTGCTGCCTCTGCCCTCTGTTGTGCTCTGCTCTTCGCTTTCCACCACGCTGGTCACAGGGGCCCGTTTTAACCAGTGAAAGAGCTAAGCTGGGGAGTGCAGAGACGAGGTCATTTCCATCAGCTGCTCTGCTTTTGTTACTAAAATAGATCTGCCTTGGCCGTGAGCCATCATGTTGTCCCCAGCATTGACTATTGCAAATGGATGGCGGGCAACATTTTCCATTAGCAAAGAGGAGAGCATGTGTCTTGGTGAGAAGGCAGCTCCATAAAGCAGAAATGCTGTGGCTGGCAGCAGGCGACCCCACCTCTTTTCATTTAAGTGCCAAGCTTGCTAATCCCTGTTTTCTAAGCATAAAATATTGGGAGAGAGCTGTCAGGGCAAATCTTTATATCTGTGAAAAGAAGATGCAATTCAGGTAAGTGGATAAAATTTTACAAGTTTTTTTTTTTTTTTTTTTTTTGTAGGGGAAATGCAGGTGACCCACTAAGACTTTGCAGAGGTAGAATTTGCTTGAAAAAAAAAATGAAGAGATTTACACAGTCATTGGTTATAAGGTAGTTTCAAGTGCTTGTGGCTTGAGCTGCAGCTTGGTCCTTTGATTCATTAGCAAGCACATGCTTGTGAAGTTGGCAGGAGATAAATTTGCCCCAGGTTTGCTTTTGGTACTGTACCTTGGGCTCCAGGCAGGGAGTTTGGGAAAGGTCAGGAAACACAGAGCAAAAAGCTCATTTTCTCATCTGTAAAAGCACACTCCTGGAGGACAGGTAAATCTTGGCAGCTTTACGAAGGCCCCAGGCTCCTGTGCCTCTCTGTACCTTGCCATCTCTCTAGTCCCTGGAGAGGACTGCCTAGGGCTGTGTATATCTTGACCCCCAGATCAAAATAGAAGATGCTCTTCCAACTCTTATCTGACCTTGGTTCAGAGACCCTCTTGTGCCTTGCAGAAATACTGTCTGAACAGAGAACCCACGTGCTCATGGTTCCCCTTTGAGGAAGAATGGGAAGAGTCAGTAAATGAGCAGATGTGAGCAGACACATGCTGGCCATGCTGTTGCAGCCTAAGTCCCACTGGTGTGGGACCTGCTGCCAACCAGTTAGGGCCCTGATGCAGGACTCTGAGAGACTTGCCATGATCCAGATGCTACAGGTTGGGCCTTGTTGTGACAGGACTTATATTGCCTCTGCCCTTGTGGTTCACTGCTCCTATGTGCTGTGGGCAGTTTCTCCTACAAATGAGTTCATCTGTAGTTTTTCCAGGAGGCTGTGACTTTCCTGCTTGAAGATTAAAGGTAATTTAGGGAGGGACTGGTTGCTAATAATGCTTTGGAAAGCATCCATTCACTTCTCAATCTCTTCTTTGCTTGCTAGCTTCTTGCCTGTGCAAAGCAGGTTTCAGGTTCCAGGAAAACCAGGGGCATCCTTGCTGTGGAGAGCTGAGCATAGTGAGGACCAGCTTGGGATCAAGTCCCCAAGCTGATGTTCCCAAGCTGCCAGTCCATGTGGCACATGCATTTTATTCTCTAGCTTTAGTGAAGGCACTTTTCTGCAAATAAGTTGCTAAAGCATCCTTTGTACAAACTCCATGATGCCCTGCAACTCCTACCTTCCTCTGGGCAGGTCTCCAACTTCATTTTTCTGCCTTCCCATACTCCCCTGTCAAAAGCGCAATTATTTCTCCATACCTGTGCCCCAGCCCTGCTTCTGCATCCCTAGTTGGACAGGAGAGGTACCCATGAGGAGCTCCTGGCTCCTCAACCTCAAAACACAAGGCAAGGTGATTGTTGTTGTTTTTTCCCTAGGGTACCACCACCAGCTAAACACAGTGGTTGTCTTGCTGCTGTCTGCAGCTTGAAGGGCAGCACAGCTGTACGGGAAGGACTATGGCACACTCAATTTGTACTTGGCCTGCTGTATATCATCCCCTGGTTTGTCAGGAAGCATTGCCCTGTTTAAGGGCACATAAAAGTTCCTTGACCTGACACTGGAGACACCAGCAGGTAGTGAAATCACAGCTTTGTTGTACAAAAGTGTTTTGCTCTTTCTAGCTTAGCAGCTTCTTCCTAATACAGTTAAAAGCCATCTCATGAAGGGGAGAGTTGTTAAAATGTGTCTGTTTTAGCTCTTTTCTGTTAAATGCTAAGTCTTCAAGGCTGTATCTCTCATCTCTTTCCTTGTGGGACCCATAGGAACAACAGATTACAGAGCCCTGGAGTGACAGTCTGTGGTGTTGGTGACTTGTCCCTGTGACCTTGAGGATGCCTGCAATGCCTCTTCTCTTCTCCTTTATCCCCGACCATTATTTGTGACCTCTGCGTTGGGTTTGCCTAAGGAACAACATGATTTAGGACCTGCTGCCCTGCCTACAGCTATCTGTTGGCATCAGAACTGGACATGCTCTTGTTTACAGCTGGACCCTGCTGAAAGCAAGGAAAGATGGGGCTGTGTTTCATCCTTTGAACTTGGAGCTGATTCCGTGTATGCAATACAGCAATTTACTTACTGCATGCTGGTTACTTTGTAGCAAAAGTACAGGTACTACGGAAACATTTTTTTAATTTTTTTTTTAATTTTCAGCTACCTGCCGTCAGGAAATTGCTGCTCTTCCTCATGTCTAAGCAATGCTAAAAGTGGTCCCTGTTAGTCCTGAAGGCTGGGACTGTTATGGGGTAAGGAAGGTGATGGCCATGATGCTGGTAGGAGAAGCATTGACTTTGGTGCCGCACAAGTCTGCAAAGGGAACATCCATGTTGACCACTAACGATTTTTAATTTGACCCTTCTGCTTAACCTGAGTTTGAAGGTGAACTAGCCAAGTTAGCAGGATCGATCCGGGATGTGAATTATCAGCACAGTACCCTGCCCTGCGGAGAGCCCGGCCATGAGCATTTGGTCCCTTTCCCACTTTGTTTTCCTGCCTCCCCTTCACGCCCTGCCAACGCGATTAGTCAAAGCGGGCGCCCCGGCGCAGCACCCCGGTGCCG
>JAUBNY010000387.1:178720-205181 GCA_032275445.1 Crypturellus soui | reverse complement strand
TAGTTAAAGCTTTGGGAGGGTTTCTGTCACTCAAATACTACTGCCAGTTTGACCGTGTTGCACAGTACCATGGCCTGTAGCAGGGTTCAAGCCTATGTAATGCAGTGCTTGCAGCTCTTAAGATGAACGTACTTAACGTGTCCATGGTACATGCTGTAAGTGAAGACTAAGCAAATGCTCACTCCTAGCTGAGTGCCCAGCTCTTCCTAGTGTTCCAAAAAACCCTTGCCACCCAGTCTCTACAGAAAATTGGTTCAGGAAAGGATGGGCATGTAATCTTGGGAAAATAGTTAATGAATTGGTTTTATGTATTCTTTAATTTTGCAGAGCAAAATACTGCAATTAAGGGGAAACAATTGCTTCCTTTGTCCTAAGAAATGTTATTTCTCAGTGCATGGGCTCTTGGGTCTACCTGGCACATACTAAGGGCTCAGACATCTGCAGATCTGAGGATGCTCTTGATCACTGAGCAATAATAGTCCCAACAGAGTAGTGCAAATGGCATTGGCTCTTACTTTTGTTGGCTAAACACATAATGGGTTGAAATCTCTGAGGTACTTAAGCAGCTTAACATTCACTGAAAATATTACATGAGAAAAATGTTCCAAAATTAAACAGGGTGAACTGGAAGTGACTGAATTAAATTTCATTGCCCATCCCCAAGTGGACAACCTCCTAAAAATGGCTTTAAATCACCACAAAATGGACAAATTAAATTCAGCAAGGATCTGTTATTCCAAGCAGAGTATTTTAAACTTGATGAGATGCTGCTCTAACGGGTTCAACTCATTATTTTGGTCATAGTCCTGGTGGTGTTGAGCACTGAAGCCAGCCCAGTTAGGGAAGGTTTCTGAGGCTGCCCAAGGGCATGTAACCATTTAGTCCCACTAAACTTAATTTTGCTTGCTGTTCTGTCTCCAGCCTCTGTCTACAATGCAGCCATGGTTTATGTGAATGAATGAAAATTTTGTATCCTATAGATATGTCCAAAGGCATTTAGGTAGGAATGTCTGAGATAGTTTGCCTAAGCCTGGTAATTAATGTGAGCCTGAGTGTTATGTCTTCTACTGATGTATTGGAGGAAGAAAGCAGGTACTATAATCATGCTGGCTTGTCATATCAAATGAAGCTACTGTTATCTCCTGGTTGTGTGCAAGACTTATTCCTCCCGTGGTGATCAGTAAGAGAAATTGCAGCTTCAATCAACAGCCTTCCCATGAAAGATCACTATAATGACATAGATATTGCAACCAATCCAGTTATTTTCAGATGGGGCTTACATTAGACACCAGGGATATTAACACCATCTGACAAGAGGGGCCTAGTTCTTCACTAGCAATGGGCAATACCCTGCAATTGAGTTATATGCACCATTAATGCCAGGGCAATGCTGTTTTTCTAACAGCTGAGTTTTAGATGAAACCATGATATCACACCCTATTTTCCCAGTTTGTACTTTGTATGCTTGCTTCTCTTTTTCTAGGAAAGGAAAGAAGGTATTCAAGAACCGATCTCTGCTTCAGAGGTTAACAATCCCGCTAACACATATGTATTAAGAGTGAGTTCATCAGAAGTGAACCAATATACTATGTTCTGCATTCCCAGCAAGGTGCATAGCCTGTTGCTAGCAAAAAAAATAATAATAAATAAAAAAAGAATGACAGTTGTTTAGACCAGCTTATGGACATGCTGTATAGAAGAGGAAAATTGTGTGAGCAGCAGAGCATTTCCCAAGGGGAAGAGTAGATTAAGCACAGTGTTTTTTTTTTTTTTTTTCCTCTCTCAGAGTGGAGATGTGCATTTGGTTTGGATGTAGCAGAGTTCATGGTGATTTGACAGGACTGGACCCATCGGTCACTATTCAGAGGTATCTGTTTAGCTGTTGTTAATATGTAGATAATAATATCCAGAGCAACTATCTCTCCATGTGAGGGCATCCAATGTGAAAAAACAAACAGTCTTGCTGTCAAGAGGGCAAGGGTGGGAAAGGATGGGAGAGATCAACAGAGACGGGGAGAAAATCTTGCTGACCTACACAGAACTAGGAAATGATTGTAAAACTGGAGACAAGCATTCCAAAGAGCTGCAGCTGGGAAAGAAGCAGGAATTAATAAGAAACATGAGGAAAGGAGGTACAAGAGTAGAGGAGGCTCTGACAGGAGTCAAGGGCTGCCGGCACTCATGGTCCTGGCTCTGAGCTTGCAGGCCAAAGAGCAGGTGAAGTAGAGAGTAAGGGAGAGAGCAGAGCAGGGCTCTTCACAGGCATTTTGCCCAGCCCTGGCCTGGATTAAATCATGTTTAGAAACCCGTGGTAGAAATTGGAGTAATTAAGTTCTTGATCAGGCAAGTGTAGAGGTGAGTGGGGCTGGAAGAGCTCTGTGGTGTGCGCGAGCCAGGAGGGGAAAGTGGGTTATAATTGCTCATGAGCAGCCACCGAGTGACATCCTAGGCCATGAGTGGTGACACATTGCCTGGAGGAGAGCAGGAAGATATGAGCAGGTGACCAAGAATGAAGCCTCAGGAGATGCCTGCTGTGAGGGTGAGAGCAGGGAGATTTGTCTCCCATGACACTTTGAAAGATCAGGCAGATGAGGGGCAGGAATACTGCTGACGTTCTGAGGCAATGCGGAGATGTGCCCTTGGCAGCAGGGCTTTTTTGGCTTATAAAATAGTTCCACTGGAATTGGAAAGTTAGTTGAAGAAATATGAGCCAAAATGGTTGCAGTTTGCCAAAATGAGCAGCTGCTGGAAATGCAGCTTTATTGTGAAATAGTATTTGGCAACATTCATGTAGATTTTTGCTAGTGCTCTCTCCTTAGAGCTTTGGACCTTCTGACAGCTTAATTCTGTTGATGGCTGATGCATTTCCTCATGGAGTCTGTGTTTAAGGAAATATTAAAATTTGCTTTCTGCTGCAGCAATTTATTTCCTTGCTCCTTCCATTTCCAACCTGATCTGGCCAGACTCTATTGACGTCATAATCCTGAATTTGTTTGCAAATGTTTTGAGCATTTTTTTAGCTCTGCTAAAAAAAAATGCTGAAAATCACTGGATTAGGCCTTAATGGCAGGATCAAGCTACAGGGAGATGAGAGGGGAGAAAGCTCCTACTCAGGCAAGCAGGGGCAGCATGGAGGAAAAGCAGGTGTCTCCTGTCTGTACTTTTTGCCTTTTTTAGCATAGAGCTTTCTGTCTCTAAGGATCAGAAAGCGCTGGTCTGAATTTTGTGCAGGGAGGCTTACAAGTTGGAGATGTTTAAACATTTCCTCCCTCACAGAGGATTGCATTTCTGAGTTACGGACTTTCTGGCAAAGATACTAATCCTGTGGGAAATTAAGTCAGTCATGTTTTTGGGTCTTGCTGTTGCACATAATGGTGTGCTGAAGAACACTGTAGTTTTGCAGTTGTCTTTTTTTGTTTGGATTTCTGGTGATGGGAGTCCTGGAGCACCAAAGAGCCCATGGCACTTACTGGATGTTTTCTGGAAGTGATAGTGCTTTTGAGAAGCTGGCAAGGTGATCCTGGGCAGAATCCCAGGGTCAGACCCTCTGGACAGACTGCCCAGACTCTTCATGATGGAGGGAGAATAGATAAAGCCCAAGAACTCTGCATGCAAATATACTTGCAAAAGTGCTAATCATGTCCCATGCCTAATACAAGGGTAGTCAACATGCTTTTCTTTACACTTTCAGTACAAGGAAGTCTCCTG
Organism: Crypturellus soui; assembly: GCA_032275445.1. Taxonomy (NCBI): domain Eukaryota; kingdom Metazoa; phylum Chordata; class Aves; order Tinamiformes; family Tinamidae; genus Crypturellus; species Crypturellus soui. The sequence goes on along the minus strand of JAUBNY010000387.1, from coordinate 201,473 downwards.
GTGGAAGTTGCTAGTTTCTTCCTGCCCAGTGCTGGAACCTGATGCATATCCTTACAGACCTTTGAGGCTTTTTTTTTTTTTTTTTTTTTTTTTTTCACTAGGGAATGAGTGATGTGGACTACAAAGATATTATTCCTAAAGTTTGACTTGGAACTGCCTATGAGTTTCCATCTAAACTCTTCAGAGAGAAAAGTGAACTGTGCTTGTGGAATGTTTTTTTGCAACAAATTTTCCTCTGTTCTTCTGACAGCTTGATCAAAACATTTGCATCCCCCTAGTAAATATCTAGCTCAATCCATAAAATTTGGGCTCCAGAATGCTGATGAGAACATTCCATGATGAAATCTGCAACAAAAAAAAAAATCTAATTTGTGTCTAGCTTCTGGCATGACTGAACCTCCAAGATGCACCAGGGTGACTTAGTGACGATAACCCAAGCGTGTTTTCTTCCTGCCTTTTATTATTCTAGCTTTGCTTTGAAGAAGAGTTCGAGGACAGATTTGAAAAAATGCTGTCAGCTTTGGGCTGATGGATAATTTTTCTGTGTATTTGACAGACCTCTAGAAAAGAAAGAGCACCACCTTACCACAAATAGAATGTATAGGAAGGAAAACATCTGCCAAACACCTGTGCTGGGAAGCACATGCCCTTGCTGGAGCCCTGATCCCAGCCCTGAAAGGATGAGACCCCCCTCGCTTGGGATTGAGGGGCCACGGGAAGCAGCAATGCTGGTGCCAAAGCCACGGGAACGGCTCTGTGATGGACACTGTCTATGGGAGGAGAGCCTGAGCCTGCTCCCCGCAAACGCGTGCTGCTGCTCCCACGTGCCGGGAGAGCAGGCGGTGCTCCCCGGGGAGCTGATCCTGGTGGTGTGGGCGGCAGATGCCTCGACCGGGCCCTTGCGGCGCGGGTGCGTGCGGCGCCGGATGCCGCAGCGCTCGCGCGTGCCTGACGTGCCCAGGGAGCAGGAGCGGATGCACTGGAGGAGGAGCAGGGCTGGCAGGGCAGAGGAGGGCGACGGGGGTGTTTCTGCCTGGGGGCTTTGCTGCTTGCTTTTGCATGAAGCAGAGAAGGAGAAAGGCACCTGCACCCGTGACATAGTGTGACTTCAGGGGTAGAGAGACATGGAGTGTGGGACAGACAGGAAGACCGCAGCTTTGCAGAGAGAGAAGGCATTAAAATTAACTCTGTGAAGAACTGGAATCGCAGGCTAGTTCAGGTGCACAGGGATGTGGTCTCTCGTCCAACCTCCTGTTCAAACAGGGCTGGCTTCAAACTTGGGGCAAAGCATTTGAGATGAAGAAATAAAATGTTCAGAAGGGAAAAGATTGGTCCATTTGAATGTTCTTTATTTTATTTAAACTCACTCCAGTGACTGGAGGCAGATGAAATGGCATTTTAGTTGAAAGCAAAATAATAAGTTGCTATATAGCTGTGTAGGAAATCGGATGCTGGTCCAGGGAGGCATTTCCAAGACAAACGTATTGCAAGCTCAGCTGCTGTAATGGCAGGAGCTAGCTCTCCTTCTCCTTCTGAGGTGGCTCGCTGCTCTCTGCACACTGATCCTAATGGGTCTATCGAGCTCTCATATGGAAACCCATCTGGATGAAATAGTCCAGTCCAGAGCTGTTCTCCCAGGAGTGGTCAGCATGAGAAATGACTGTGAAGATAGTCATGACCTTTAATTTAATACGTAATATTTGGCATTCTTTTAATAAAGAGGTTTTACTTAATCCTCAGGAGTATTTTGGTATTTGGGGCATTGGCAAGTCTAAAACAGCACAACCTTAGCTGATCAATCTAACCTACGAAAGACTGAAGCAGAGAAAAAGCAATGCGTGTGCAGGAGAGCCCTGGTCTCATTTTCTATTTTCTGCCGCCTTCTCTCTTATGTCACTTTCAATCAAACTGCATGTTCAGACACAGGAAATTCCTGAAAGATTAAGAAAATTTCCCAGATTTTTTTTTTCTACTGTAAGTCCCTCCTTATAAAATGTTGCTGAGCTATTTTGGGTCAGATTAGGGTCAAAAACCACATCCCCCTACCCTGTAGAGCTTCCCTTGCTACAGTAAAGACCTCTTCCAAAGACCAATAAAGGCTGTTCCCCAAGACGCTGCTGCTTGGAGAGGCATTGCTCTGGTCCTTGGTATTTGTTTGCCTGGGCATTACATTTGGGAATGCCTTTATGGGCTAGCGTGCTGCTTCATCTCATGGCCAAACACAGATCATCCATCCTGTAATGCAGCATCTTTGATTTCAGTGGGGCTGTACCTGCTTTGCACGGGGATGGATTTGGGCCTCTTATCTATTTTATCCATCGGACTGGACATAATGGTATCTTCAGGGCTTTTGAGTAGAAAGACAAAGAAGCAATTTCAAAGCTTCTTTGAAATAAGCAGAATATGATGGCCCTGTGAAGAGGAAGAGCCCTAGATGGGTCTCTCTTCGGGCAGGAAATGCTCTGAAATGCTTAAAATATTGTTTGGGGGGGAATTGTTCTTTGTCTATGAAGAATTAACTATGTGGGGGGAGGCACATGTAGAGAGTAAATGCCTCTGCCCTATTGTTCCCATCATTTTTGTTAAGTTTATCAGCTCCCTTATAAAAGACATACCTTTCACCAGTATGATTAAGAAAAGGCCAATGTAGCCTTCCTGCTCGCCGGAGCATGAAGCGTGTTTAATTTAATAATGCTGATAAATCTTAAAGCCAGGAGCATTTGGCTAGCACATGACCCACTTTTTCAATCAATTGGAAACATTTACATAACGGCCTGATTCAGGGTTCGTCATGTGAGGGATATGGAGCAAGGGCTGATAGAAATTGCCGCAGTGATTACGCTGTATGTAGTATATTTGGGAAAGCAGAAGGGCAAATCTGCGCCGTTCTTAGATGGGTTGCAATTTATCTTCTATTTGGCACTGTTAGCTCTTGGGATGAGCAAAGGGGGAAGCACTGTGGCTGACAAATTGCTTGCAGGGGACGGGGGGGTGTCCCTTCGTACAACACCTCTGCCATCCAGATGAATTTTGGGGCCTTCTACCCTGGTGACAAAACCCAAGTTGTTCCTCAATCCCACCCTTACCTGCCGGTCTGCTCCTAGCTGTTGGGCTGACACCGTGGGTCATCACTGCATAGGCCATGACCATCAGGCATCATGTGTTGCAGATGACCTTGCAGTTACTGTCTTTGGAAGCCAGGACAGTATCTGCTTGAGGATGTCTTAATTGTGGACGGTCTCAACCTTTTTTTGTTTGTGTCATCAGAGATGTGTGCTGTCTGGGAAAAGGAGTTGTGCCTCTGTAGTGACGTGCGTTGGGCTTGTGGGTGGCTGTACTGGAGTTATGCTAGCGCCTTTCCTCATGGCAGGGCTAGATTGCTCCTTGTACAGGGTTCCTGCCTGTGTCACTCCAGTGAACAGCAGTGATAGTGAAGATCTTCATGAATCAACCCAAAAATTTCTGCCTTTCTCACTGCATTTGTCCTCTTCCTTGTTGCCTCCCATACGTGGGAGTCAGACTAGGGTTGACTAATACAGCCAGCTATTTATTTACCTTTATTGCTTGCCTAGGCTGACCTCAGTCTTGAAACTGAAAGCTCCTGATCTTGCATTTTGTACTACTGCACTTCATCCCATTTCTATTACTCTACTCTGCCTATTTCTCTGTGATATTCTCCTTCTCCCCACCCCTGATATCAAGCCAAGCTATTGCTAAGATATCTTCAGTACCTTTCATCTTATTTTTTCTTCTGAATATGCTACAAATGAGAGGAAAAAGAACAAAACCAAAAACAAAATAAACAAAAAAAAACCCACAAAACCTTAAGTCAGTGGCTTCAAGATTGACTTTTAGAAGTAGGTTTCAAGCAGCTTCCTTACCAGTGAGTTGTTCTCCTGTTAGCTCAATTGGGAATATCATCTCCCTGGAAACCATGTGGTTTTTAATCCAGTTTATAGTTTTTGTAAGAATCTACTGGAAGAGAGAGCTCCTTATCAACAACACCTTCCAGCCATTGCTGATTTCAATACATCCCATGCACCTCTCTGCATTAAAGTAAGACTTGAGCAGTAGTTTAGCTCCCAAAGCAGCTGTCCTGAGGTTCTTTTATTTTTAGGCCATGCAAGTCCCCGTTTGAGCAAAGGAAAGTGCCAGATGTCATAATGGTCACATGGTCACATAACCATGATGAAAAAGCTCCCATCAGTAATATACTGAGGGATTAAGTAACATGGAACAGAGTACTGCAGATCTCAAGGCATTTCACATGCGGGGATCTTTTTTTCTTTTTCCACCTTTTTCTGAGAGCACAGTATCTTCATGCAGTAGGCTGCAGAGATGTTTCATATATGTGGTCCTTGTGCAGGTATTAAGTAATGTGTCATGAAGGAAGAGGGGGCATTTGTTATTTCTCTATGATATTTTTTTCTCCTGTTTTCAAAGTATGAGTGACGTTTTTCCCCATAGAGGTCAGAGGAGGAAAGAGAGGGAATGGAAAAGGAAAGGTCAACACCTGGAAAAACTAACAGAGGTTTTATTAGATAGTATGCAAAGTATTTATGGTTGGAAATGGCATCTATTCCTCAGACACGATGCCCTAACTGGGGCACTTAGGCCGGACAGAAACGCAGGAAAGTAGTAATTGGGATACCACCTCAGTCCTTCCTGCTTCTTGCTCTTTGGGTCTGGTGCATGATTCTCAATTTCTGAAGAATCATTTTTTCCCACTTGAAAGTGGAGTTTGAGTTTGCTAGATATGTGTCCAAAGTCTTTAAAAGCCGTAATTCAGCCACCAGGCTTTGGTCAAGCTGCTCCCCTGACTTCCTGCTTTGAAACCCTCTGCTGGGACACAGCTCCTTTTAGCTTTGGATAAGTTTGTGCTAGTTCTGTGGTTATTTTGCTTCAGACGCTTGGATCTTTGTTCCTGCTTTGGCTTTTCCATAAAGCTGGTGACAAACTGTGGCAGAGCTCTGCACCTAGCGCAATCCCTGCAGTAAATGGTGAGGTTTGCACCGGTGAATGCCCTCAGGCTGCAACGTCTTCCTTGCAGTTCTCCTGCCACTGCCCTCGTGTGCCTGCTGCTGCTCTGCAGGCTCCATCCCGCATTACAAAAACTGCCTGTTTGGGGAGAAAACCTCATGTGCTCATTTCACTCTCCCCACTGTAGTGAGCAGGACAGCAAAGGGAGGCAAAGTTGTTATTTTTCCGCTAGGGTCAACATTTCTTGTGTCTGGGTAAAGCCACGAAGAGGATCCAGGGGGTGCATCTGTGCAGGTGGTACCGAGCCTTTCTCCCTTTCTGTCCTCACAGGTGATACTGTTGGGGTGCTGTGTCGTTCTGCGCCGGGGCTCCCCTCCCAGCTAACGCTCGTCTCCCGTCCCTCGTTAGGAAATGGAGTCGAAGGTCTCCGAAGGCGGCCTGAACGTGACCCTCACCATCCGGCTGCTGATGCATGGCAAGGTACCAGGGCCTGGCGTGGGGCTGCCCGTGTTTCCCCTGCCGCAGGCCACCTTGGAGAGGGCCCTTTCCTTGTGGGAGTCAAGGAGGCATCAGCTTCTCCTCCTGCCTCTGGGCCCTACCCGTGTTCTCCGCGTAACCAAAGGCCCAGGCTGGGCCTGCTAGCAGAGTAGCAGAGCAACTGTCGAGATGCCGTTGCCTCTGCCTACGTGGCCTTCTGGCAAGTCACTTGGACTGCTCCAAAGCCACCTGCTCAAAGGGCTTTGCATCCCCATGAGCAGCCCTAACCATAGGTCCCCACTGCCACCAGCACCAGGAGACACCTTCGTTGAGGTCCTAACACTCCTTTAGAGCTCACGCAGGGTGGGACTGAAAGGACAGGCTTGCCTTGAGTCTTAGCATGGGACTCCTGCTTGGGAGTGGTGGCCCTCCACCATCCTGCATGGAGGGGCACTATTCCCGGTCAGTATTTTGGGTATTTTTCTCTGCAAAACAGGACCTGGGGAGATGGAGACAAGTAGGCATCTCTCCCCCTTTCCAGCAAGTGTGGCAGCATGCACTTTCCTTGTGTTTGCTGCAGGAGCTGTGGTAATGCTGTGTCTCCACAGCATACTGCTCATTGCCTTTCCAGATACTCCCCCTTGTACCCTCTTGCTGCCTGTAGATAAGGATAGCAATCATGAATAACACTTAGTGTGTGCCCCAGGTCTCTTCGTATTATTAAATTTGACTGGATTATCTTCACATCTTGTAATTTCATTTCCCTTGTGTCTGTTTTTTTTCTTATTTTCTAGGAAGTTGGGAGCATCATTGGAAAGGTAATGATGTCTTTAAATACGTATTTATATGCTCCTTAAATTGCCCACATTGTTTACTATCTGTGTTCAGACAGATGTTAATTATCTTTTTCTAAGATGAAAATGTTCCCTGTGCATGAGCTAATTACTGTGTTTTTGTGATGGAAATGTTAGGAGACCAATAGAGAGATCAAAGAGTAATTCTATTAAAAATAAAATAAAGCAAAACCTTACTTAGTGCTTTTTTTTAGCCACTTCACTGCAGCTGCTAAGGCCAATGTTTATGATCATGTTGCCTCGATAAGTTAATTACATACATTCATTAAGGAAGATTAAGAATTGTTAAATATGAGAAACAGCTTAAATTCCATGGCACTTGCCTCTATATGCCTCCAAAAAGTATTTAGCTTGTGAAGGAAGCATTTGGGAAGATCTATTCCCTGGTGCTTCTCAAACTGTCAGCTCTGAAGCTTACCTGGAAAATGCCTCCCATGGGAATGGAGGCCCAGGCACCAGAGAGCTGCCTCAATGTTTGGTTGTATGCTGCTGAGAGAGCTTTGGGCATGTTCAGAAGGGTTATTTTGAAGGTGAAAAATTAACTTTTTGCAAATGGTATGCCTTTCTGTCTCTTATTTCAGAAAGGAGAGACCGTGAAAAAGATGCGTGAGGAGGTGAGCAACTTTGACCTAAGTTTAACTTGAGCAGAGAGGAGGTGGAAGGACCAGTGGGGTTGTAATGTCTGGGGGAGGTGTAGCATGGATGTTTATTTGCCCCATGAAAGAATGTGTAGTCATGGGTTCAGCCTTGATGTAAGGAAAAGAAACCTGGCTGCACCGCAGTGGAATTTCAGAGCTTTGTCCACAGAGCTCTTTTGCCCATTTTCCTGCCCTCTGGACTCTAGCTAACATCTGCTACATTTAATGGGAGTTTTCCAGAGCCAAGATCTTGATATTAATGAAACAGAAAAATGAATTTACTTGGAAGATGTGTGAGTTTGTCCTTGTGGTTTTGTGTTGTGTTTTTGGATACTAAAGGGTTATCTTCTCAGTGGGAAACAGGAGCCCTTGGTCTTGTGTTTTTTGCCTTGCCACAAGAGAGATTCAAAGCAGATATTTGGAAATACTTTCTGAGGGTTAGGATAAGGGAACCCTGGAAAATACCTCTGGAGACAGTTGAGGAATCTAAATTGCTGAGAGTTTTTAAGATTAGACAGGATAGACTGGCACTGATGATGCCCACAGGCTAAGGAAGCAACCTGCTCCCAGGCCTCCTGGGACTCTCTGAGCTTCTGCTTTTGTGTTCTGAGTCTTCCCAGGCCTGGGCAGGATAGAACCCATGAAATGATTGCTTATCCCAGATGGTTGCTTGTCTGTAAACATTTCAAGGCTGCTTTTTTCTTTCTAGAGTGGAGCAAGAATCAACATCTCAGAGGGGAACTGCCCAGAACGAATCGTGACCATCACAGGCCCCACCGACGCCATCTTCAAGGCTTTCGCCATGATCGCTTACAAATTTGAGGAGGTGAGAAGTGTGATCCTGTTCCCCAAGGAGAGCAGAAGACAAGGAGCAAAGGTTCAGCGGGAGAGAGGGCTCAAGTGACACGGTTCTATTTAAAAATGCTGTTTTACCCCCTCCTCCTCCTTGAGTTAACCCATCAACTTGCTCAGCATCATGCTGGAGGAGTCCCCAAAGAATCCACTCAACAGGGCAATGTTGTCTGTAGAGCATCTACACAAGTGTGTAGACCAGAAAGCAGCCAGGTGGGGACACGTCTTTAGTGGTGTGTGGTCACATAAGGAGGACTAACTTTCTTATTCTTCGTTCTCTAGGACATAACCAACTCCATGAGCAACAGCACTGCTACCAGTAAACCTCCAGTGACACTGAGACTGGTCGTGCCAGCTAGCCAGTGTGGCTCACTGATTGGCAAAGGAGGCTCCAAGATCAAGGAAATCAGGGAGGTAAATCAGATCTGCTTTAGTTGTTGCATGTAATCACAGCTCCTCAGATATGGTGTGCAACCAAGGGGAAGCCCTGGAAAGGGTGATCTTCGTGCAGCCAGCACCAGGAGCCGCGTTGCTTCCCAGGACAGTCAGCCAGCGGGAGCTGGCTGCAAGGGAAGGGGGTGTTGGGCTGTTCCGTTCTCGCAGCTGCCTCGAGTCAGCCTTGGGATTTCTCCTTCTCTCTCTCTCTGTCTCCAGTCCACAGGTGCTCAGGTTCAAGTGGCGGGGGACATGCTGCCCAACTCCACGGAGCGGGCGGTGACAATCTCGGGGACACCCGACGCAATTATCCAGTGTGTCAAACAGATCTGTGTGGTGATGCTGGAGGTACAGTCTGTAACAAAGGGGGTAAAGTATATAGGAAAAACTCACCTGCCACCGCAACAGCGCTGAAAGCTGTGGAGAGTGTCTCTGTCGTTCACCACTTGTTATCGGATCACTCTCATTTCCTGGTACCTTTGTTTAAAAATCCACCCTGTGTGTTTCCCCTGGTGTGTTGATACATTATTTCTAGAGGCCTGAGCTGGTAATCTGCCTGGTAGGAGGCCCAAAGGAGATCATTTGTGTCGTAGTGCTGGGTTAGCTTCAAGGGTGATGAGTCTTGGAGAAAGCTATGCAGGCTCTGACAAGCTAGTGGTCCCAGCAGCGTGGAGGGTGCTGTAGGAGGAAGATAGAGATTGCCTCAAGTCCTGTAAATCCCTCAGTGTTGGCTTCCTCTAAAGAGGGGACACGGAGATAGCTGTGGTGAGAAGGTATGATACCTCATGCAGATGTTGACACGTGGACTACCACTTCTGCTGTGACATATCCACAGGCAGATCAGGCTACAGCATCAAAGAGGAAAGCAAGAGAGTTTTCTTCTGGCAAACAAGAGAACTGCTGCACCAAGGTCCTTTGCCAGAGGAGAAAAGTGTGTGAATATGTACAGTTCAGTGCCTGTGCTGTTGTTACCCGTCTCCTGCATCAAAAAAGGAATTTCCAAAGTGCAGTATTGGAATAAGATGGCTAGAAATGCAGTTGTGACTCTCCAAGGGTTTTTTCCAACCTCTTGCAGGACCTACACTTACCGTGGTGAACAGAGCTCCCTCCAGTGCTCGTCACTCTGGCCAAAGCCAGCACTGCTGTTCGAACAGGCACTCGTGGGCGACAGCACTTTGCAGTGTTCGTTATGCAGCAAGGCGAGCTTGGATAGTTAGAAACCAAGCCAAGCAGTGAACACAAAACTTTCCAGGGCCCGTGAGTCTCTGCAGGGAATTCTGAGGCAGCCTCGAATCTAGACTATGGGCAGCAGCTTAAGAGAGCAAAGGCGAGGGAAGCAGCCAAGGTCAAGGAAGTGTTTTGGGGTGCTGTGTTGGCAAGAAAATTCCCTATATCCAAGGATATCCTTTTCCTCCACCAAATGACAATTTCCTGTGTGTTCTCCTGTCTATAAACACTGTTCACCTGGTGTGAGTGTTGCTTGTGTGTGGTGGCCCGTGCTCCGTCGGGTGCTTTCTAACACTCTTTTTGCCACTGTTTCAGGAAAGCTGTTCTCTAATGTTCTCTCTCCCTCTCCTTGTCCCTTTTCCTAGTCCCCACCAAAAGGTGCCACCATTCCCTACCGCCCAAAGCCCGCCTCCACCCCTGTCATTTTTGCAGGTGGTCAGGTAAGAGCCGACCCGCTTGCAGCCTCCACTGCCAACCTCAGCCTTTTACTGCAGCACCAGCCGCTGCCCGTTAGTGCACTCAGGTTTCTTGCCTTCTGACTTGCATGGTATCATCCCATCCATTTCGTGCCACGACAGATGGACTGAAAGCTCTTTGCAGAAAGGCTGGGAGTTTATAACAACCCCAGGCCACCCAGCTTAGCTCCTCTGCTTGTCAATGGAGAGGAAAAAAAGGGTTGGCCAGGGGAAAGAGGTGTTAGCCTCTCTGTGCACTCATGCATTTGTATTCCTCGTAGGAAATGGCTGGGGATAGTGCACAGGTTTTCATGTGGCCTGGGGAAACCCATTGTTTCCAATGACTTCATGTGCCCTAAGTACTGATCTTGCAAGTATTCACAGCCTTGTGAGTACTGGTTATATTTTGTCTTGGTTTTGCTTCATTATACCCAAATTTAGTACTTGCTGACCTGCATGGAAGTGGAAAATAAAGAAATTCTCATACAAGGAGAGGCCATGAACATGTTCCTCACTGGCTGCCGATGTTTCTCATTTTCTGGCATCTCTTGTAATAAAAATATCTTTGCATAGTTTTAAATGAACAGAGATAAGAAAGGCTTCTCCCAGCACTTCCAGGATGGTGCTGAGTGCAGTGTCCCATCACTGGTGCTTCCCATCGCACTCCAACAACCATTTTCTGTCTAACTTCCACTGCAAAGCTTGGTCTCATCTGTGTCTATGTGAGAACCTGCATTGCCCAGCCTTCCGCAGCACTAGGCAGGGGATAAACCTGTCCTAAAAACGAGGCTTGCGGTTATGATGCAGTACTTCTAATAACCCTTGGGAAGCAGGAACACAACTCTGCATGCGGAATAACCACAGCTTCCATGGCACGTGCGTGCAGCACGGGCCAGAAGTCTGCACACTGGTCTGCGTTCCTGGTTCATGACACTCATTCAGTTAAGATAATTATGTGGTTTGCTTAAGGCATGCATTGGAAATAGATTTAAAGCATTTTTGCTGAAAAGCAATGTCAAGTTACCCTGTGATCTCCCTTATTGCAAGCCAGGCACCTGCCTTCTGAACCTGGACAGCCGCCCCTGGTCTTGGAGAAGCCTCAGGGAGAGTGGTCCACGAGGTCCCAAATTGTACTCCCTTCATGAGAGAAAAGTATAAACTGAATTTGAGATGCCTGATTTGTGAGACCAGTGCACATAAATAGATGGCAGCTTCTAAAAATCATTCGGTTTAATGATTCTTTATTTTTTTCTATCAAATCTAATTGCCTGTCCTTGTAATCAAACCCATGTTCATAGATGCTCCAAGTGCTGTAGCATATGAGTATCTAATCAGATGGGTAGCATCACTGGAGCTCCAACAGACACGTCAATGTAGGAGGCAAGCGGAGACCAACTAGAAACAAAGCCTGATTATTTGGGGGAAAAAAACATGTGCCAGCATGTTCATTGACTTCAAGTCAAGTCCTGAGTTCCGGGTGCATCTGATTCCAGTTGTTTCTGTCTGGACTGAGATGACCCTAAATTGCTCCCTTCTCTCCACACCTAAGAGCTCTCTGAGCACAGATATCAGCATCCAGTATTTTCCTTTGCATTAGCTATGTCTCTGACTAATGACTTCCAGAATAATGTTGTATGAATTATTTTGTTTCTCCCAAACCATAATAAATAGCAGAAGGGCAAACTACATATAGAAATGCGTGACCAAAGTATATGCTATTTCTAGCAGAGTGCTGAATTAGCATCTCCTAGTCTTTACCAGCCACCAGAATGGGGATGAGCAGGCCATTTGGTCTGAGCAGCTGTCCTGAAAAAGAGCTTTGAGTCCAACTGTTTGATGAACTGTATCTTCTCAAAAGGGAGAGTAAGATGGATATATTTTTTTCTCTTGCTGTTAAATGGTTGATGTCTTGCATAGAAGCAGCATCATGGGAAGACGTGACCTTCCAGAAATAAGAGCTCTTTTGTTGTCCTCTCAGTCATGCTGTTGAGCCATTTGGGTCTGACTGGTGGGCAACATGGAGTGGACCAGTTTCCTATTCCACGCAGAGGGTGCCAGGTTATAATAGGCTACACTGCAAGGTTTTTGCAGCTCCTTTTGTCTTTGAATTCCTGGCAGCTCTTCTGTTCATGGTGGGTTTCTTAGTTGTCAGCATCCAAACCATCGTGCTGGGGAGCCTCGGGGCCTCTGAGCAGTGCTTCTATTTAGATAACCATGTTGGTAGCTTCAGGGAGATGTTTGTCAGGGACTCATGGAGAGGGCTCAACCTGCAGGAAGTCAGGAAGCTGCCCATAAGTCAGCCAGAGGGTTGTAATGGCAGCTCCAAGTAGCTCAGCTGTACAGTCAGGATTTCCCATCTAAAACGTTAGTGTTCTAAGCAAGTGAGACCCAGGTAATGTAGAGCTGTATCTGTGCTGCAGCTTGGTGCTGCCAGAGGTTCTGTTGCATTTTTCCAAGATGATTTCCTGCCATTATTATTATTTTGTAATTGCACAGAGTTTTGGCTAACGTTTTAATCAGCAGAGCATCCTGGGGAGGCTAGGTGTGCTCATCTGAGATGTTGGCATTGGCGTTGACGTGACGCTGGCTGTGGTGCCAAGGAATTGCTGCAGCCTTTGCAGAACAGCACACGTGTGCCCCTAACCCTACAGGAGGGTTTGCAGATGTAGTAAATGCCACCTCCGCATAGTGACAGCCAGACAGAGGAAATAACGATAAAGCTTAGTCTGCCCCTGACAAACCAAAGACTAAATTAAACGTGCAGAAAAAAATGAGCTTTTTAGAGCACCCTCTGTCACGGGTGCTGGCAGGCAGCAGGACCGCTGTTTGTGTACACGGAGGTTTGCCACCCTCTTTTGCCAGGCTTTAGCGGAGGGAGTCCTTGATACCAAACACTTCTTTGTTTCCAAATGACGCTGCGTTTTTCCAAGCAGTTCATTTTTTTTTTGCTCTTGTCTACTACTTTGCTATCTTTACTCTCCCTTTATAAAGTGTTATCCATCCTCTATACCATTTCTTTTGGAATCATCTGAATAATGTGTCGACTAGCAAGATATATTTTGTTAGCTGGTAAAACCCAAAATACTGGGCTCTCTAGAGTTTGGCTCTGTACCTGCAATGGTGCTTGTTCTCAGGGTATTTGCAGAAGTGAAAGGATTTCTGCAAATGATGGTAAAAATAACAAGCTGCATAGCAAGCATCTGCATGGGTGCATTAATTATAAATGGTGACATGCATTACGGTGCTAATTCTGATTTGAGGAGTATCTTCGGTATAGGAAACCACAGTAACAACCTTCTCGCTCTCCTCCGCGGAGTTTGGAGGAGCTCAAATAGCTTGTTCCTTAGTTTGAAAAAGCCAAACTGAGCTCAAGCCCTTCGAGAGGTGGTGACTGGGTAGCTCAGCATAGTTGTGATCGGAGAAGTACATCCAAGGACTTGCTGTCCCACTGAATTTTACTGCCTTTGCTGCAGCCTGGAGGGGGATCCTCACCTGGGATAGCCAGGGAGCTGTGCAGGGCATCCGTATGTTGGACAGGGGAAGCAGTGCCCTCATTCCCTTCAGTGTCAGTGTTCAACATGCATCATTGGCAGCAAGTGATGGCAACAAATGCTTAAAAAATGGTATTTGTTCAAGCCCCCGCATGCATGGAACTGAAAGACAGGTGGTCCAGCTGCATTTCCCAGGACAGAGCATTGTGCCAAAAAGTCCCTGTTTTAGGCTTTTTTTTTTTTCTTTTTGGTGCAGCAATGGTCATTTCCCGTAGAGTATTTTGCGAAGCGCCAAAATCCCATGCTCGATTTTCACCCCAACAGAGCAGCGAGAAGTTGCCTGCTCTTCGCTGAGCACCTTGAAGTGCCGGTGCAGACGGCAAGGACAGGGCAGGATCCGAGGTGGGACGGGGTCTTCTGTTCTGTTTGTGCATTAACAGCTTTCCCCAACGTTAGATAGCAAGGGAGCAAAGCGCAGGAATGATAGTCCCTGCGGTGAGAGACACAGGGCTTCTCCATACAGTACTGCCACCCCTAATGACATGTCTTTTTCTTTTGCAGGCCTATACAATTCAGGGACAATACGCTATTCCACACCCGGATGTGAGTTTTACTCTATTTTTTCTTATACCCTTTTACGTCACCTGCATGCTACTGTTAATTAATATAATATTAATATTAGAAAATAATATTAATAGCATATTTTCAAAGTTACTGGCCGTGTGTAGTATCTGTAATACCTTGAATAGCCTTTTAACCTGTTAGTGCTAAACTTTATTAATTTTGAGGACTTGGCCTGATGCTAAATTATTTGTATTGTTCAGTGCTATCCCTTTGTTATCACAGACTGTATTCTATGCATTTTGTGGCTCAAAATGGTCAAAACAGCTAAAAAAAACCAACCAAACAAACAACAACAAAAAAACCCCTTTCCTTTCTATTTTCTCCTGTCTTCCTAAAATGTTGGTAACTCAATGACTTCTTCAGGTGCCAAGCATCTTCTGGTCTTCTCAAGGGAGGCTATTTCACTTTCTGAGCTCTGCTGGTCTCCCCCAAGCTGTGATCTCCCTGAACGCATCCCTTTCCTACAAGAAAAAGGGCATCTGAATCTCTACTGATGCTCAGTTATTCCTCTCCTTTCTGGATTAACTGTTGCTTTAGACTGGAGTGCGGCTTTATAGTGTAGCTGTTCAAGATGTGCAACTTGCTCTGTGGTGAGGAGAGTGAGCCTGTCCTGCTACTAATTTGTGTGTTACCCAAGGCAGGCCTGGTGCTTTCTGATGCATCAGTCTTTCATAATGACTTTGGTGGGACTGGGGAGAAACCAGAGGTTTAGAGATGCAATAATTCCTGGTTGAAGTTGAGATAGGGGGACGTGTCTTTTTTTGTGGTCCGACTGAAATATAGACATTGAAGCTGGGCAAGTTGTTGTCTGCTTCTCCTAAAGGAAAGAGGGATGAGTACAGCACTGGCCTACAGTACTCATCCATGCTGGATCTCACCTCACTGACTGATCTACAAGTCCCTGGAGGAACCAGACCAAAACCCAAAGGAGAGGTGACCTGCAACACGGTCACTCAATCAGGGGCAGATCTATAGCTCTCATTCCTCCCTTCCTGCTTTCACGTGAAAATAGCATTGCCAGGACACAGACTGAGGACAGGCCATGCCAGGAAGGGAGTATGGGGAGCGACAGAGCTCCTTCATAGACAAGGTGTGCCAAGACAGGGTGGAAGACGGCTCCTAAAGCTCCAGCGTCGATGAGGAGACGCTGCTGCTCAGGAAGGTCATTCCTGCGACCTTCCCATAGTGATTCAGCCACCCTCAAACGCAGGGGCTGACAGGAGAGGCCCTGGGGGCATGTGCTGCAGCTCGTACGCTGTTGTGACAGGGAGTCGTTTGCCAGCACAGCCATTTCCACTCTCCTAACTCAGGGAGTGTTGCAGTCACCCGTTCGCTTTCTGTGACCTTCAGAAGGAGAAAACATCTGGGTGGATGATTCACTGGGGTTGCAGGATGCTTGAAGGTGGATGTGGACCCTCAAGAGTGGTTGATAGGAAGGAGTGGGGCCGGTAGGAATTTGCTGAGCTGCCCGTTCTTAGCACTGGCCAATGCTCTACAAGGAGATGTGGGATCTGCGCCAGTGAACATCCCACCCCTTGTGCTCCTGGCAGCATGTTGGTGCCCTCTCCTTTCAAAGTACCAACAGGACATCGGTCACCCTCTGTTTGACAGCTGTTTTGTTGGGTTTGGCTCTCTGCCACCTTGGAAGGGGACATCCGTGACACAGTCTCTGCTGCTATTACCATCCTTTACATAGAAACAAATGCCATTCACGCTACAAGTGGAGCTGGACTTGGTTCCTGCTCAAATCGCCCTGTTTGTTGGGCGCCTTAAGAATGACGGGGTAGGTTAAGGAGATGCACAACATGTTGGAGGGGAACACACAGGAAAAAAATGCTGGCATATCTTTGCTTAAAAATACTGATAAAAATAGAAAAGCAGTCTATTTTAAAAGATGGAAAACACTAGCAAAGAAATAAAACACCAGCATGTCCTTGCTAGCAACATAAAAATAGAGGTTTTCAGTGCCTAGATTCTAGGAAGACAGCGCTCAGCTTCTGTATCTTGTCACAGCTGCTGAGGGATGGTCAAGAAACTCTTAATTAATTAATTTGCTCTTAAATTAATTTGATCACTTCTTGCATAATTGAGAACTAGGCAGACTGTCTAGTATAAACCCATGCTTTCTATGATGCTAATGGAAATTATTAGAAGTTATATTTGGGGTAAATAGGGTAAATTTTATGCTTAGGAGCAGTGATTTCACCTGCTTTAATGGAGGACAGAATTTGACTTTCCATGAAACTCCAGGACATGCATTTTGGATAGTCTGATATAATAGTCGATAAGAAATATTTTTATTTGTGCGTTTTGTTTTTGCTCCCTAAGTAAAACATAAATATTTTAGTGAGGGCAAATCAATATATTTTTTGTCACAATTTTGCTTTTCAATCAGTGTCATTACAGTGTTTTTCTTGTTATTATGTTCCTCTGGCAGCACACGTTTTGGTACACATAGTGCTGAGGCAATATTTACACTTGAGTCGGTGCTGGAAAAACATTATTTGTGTCTTTTGGCCAAAGTCTGGCCTGCTGCCACCAGATTTGCTGAGACTTGGAAGAAGTTGTTAGCATAAGGGTTGCGTGCTCCCTCCTTACTGCTGTAGCCCTCTCCCAAGGGTCTGTCATTTTAAATACTGCTCAGTAATGAAATTGGTCTTGAACAAGTTCTTAAAGTTTATTCCTTGCTCTTACAGATATTTGTGCTTAAGCAGGTCCTTTTTATAGATTCTGCAACAAACTCCTGACTGCGGAGTGGGCAGGGTTTCAAACGCCACCACTAAAATCTGAGCTCCTGTCTTCATGTTCTCCCTTGGGCAAAACCCATCCAGCTCAGTGGGATTGCTGATTCATGAGTGGCTTCAGGATGGCCCTGGGTGCTCGCACCTTGCATGCGACATTGAGCTACCTGCCCTCATTACATTTGCAGAGAAAGCCAGGAGGGCAACAGGAGTCGGGGAGCATCAGGAATAGACATTGCATAGATGTTGAGCAGAGGAAGCTCCTGGGTAGGAGGGAGCCTGGCAGATGATGAGATGTGACCGAGCATTTTTGTGGGTATCTAGTGGGTATCGACTGATGCCCTGTGTGGACATATGTTGGTAAAAAGCGCTGCTGTCCTTGCAGGAGGGCGTTTGAGTAATTTGCTTTTGGTCTGTACAAGGAACCAAAGTTGGAGGAAACACTCTTGGGTCTTCTTCCAGCTTTTTCCAGCCTGTAAGGAAACCAAAGAGGGTGTTTTATGCAGTGCAAGCTTGTGTGACAGCTTTTACTGCAACACCTGCACATAGCAATCCTCTCTTTCTGTGCAGCTATTCCTTAGAAAGTTCTGGTTCAGCAATACAACAGATTGTTGCATTTTCCCCTGCTCCAAGCAGCTGCACCGAGTGCTCCATGCTCTCCTGATGCCCCCCATCAGGTGAAGCAGGGCTCCTTCCCTGGGGCATGGTTAGGAGCGTGCAGGTTAACAAGCAGCCCAATGGGCTCCGTTTTCCCCGTGCTTGGTGGTGGGCTCCTCTGCGCAGCTCCAGCAGCAGGAAGCAGGACTGCTGCCATGCAGGAGAGCAGTGTTGGGCAAGTCTCCACATGCTGCAAAGAAGCCGCAAGTTTTATCTAGAGCTGTGCAGCAGCTGCCTGTAGTGCTTTTCTTGGTGTGATTCATAATAACAATCTTGTTGGGCCTAATATCCGTCAGCTGATCAAGCTCTACCGGCCGCCTTTGAGTCCAACAGAGATCCTACCTCTACAGCATTAAAATAGGGGCAAAAGAACAAGCTAAACATGCATGGTTAAAGAAAGTAGTGCAGACAGGACACATCTGAGTTTGATTTTACCAAAAACAAGACAGCGTAGAAGATTGAGGGGTGGGGGAAGGAGACTACTGAAGACTGTGTTATCTGCAGGAGTGCTGTCATTCCCAGTCTCGTCTGGAGCTGGTTGTGGTTCAGCCTGGTTCTTCTCAGCTTATTTTCTGTATGCTACAGTGAGGTGTGTACGTGCCGTGTCTTGTGCAGCAGTGAAGCCCTTGTCTGCCTGAGCGAATGGGCAAAGGCTGCGGGTCCTCAAGGCTTTGCCTTGGTAGGTTTCTCTCTGCTACCTCTCTGGTGACCAGCAAGCATTTCCCGTTCCTGCAGCTCCTTTCCATTCTCCCACCTGATTTCTTCAGCTTCTCTCCAGTGCTTCACCCTTACCGCTGCTGGTGTCAGACCACCCTGCACTCCCTCCCCTGGACACACTGCAGGAGCAAGGAGTTTTTTGAATATTGTTCCCCCTATCCCCAAATGTTGAAATTGCAACTCCTGCCTCTCTCCTGCTGCAGAGGGCAATGGGTGCAATGAGCTTGTTTGCATCTGGGAGACGATGCAGTCCTGGTAACCCTATGGGCACTGTGAAATCACCATGAGGAAGATGAGCTCCCTTCTGCTCACAGCAGAGCCATGAAATTTCAGCCCATTTATTTAATTAATTTTTAATTTGGAGATGTAAAATAGAGCACAAAATGTATTGCAAACAAACTCCTCTCTATGCAATTGCTTCCTGCTGGGGCATGAAAAGATACCCAGCACAACAAGGGATACAAGGATCTGAAATACCTACTGGTTGTGGTTGAAGCCCATATTTCCCTGGTCTGCAACAGGGCCTGGGTTTGTAATGCACTTGTCAAAACTGATGTTAAGAGCTGAAATTCGCCTGCCTCCAGAGACAGTTCCCCTTGGATGCGCAGCACAAGAGCACTGCTCAGGGCGATGGTCGCGATGTGGCACTTGTGAAGCTCCCAGCAATGCAGGAGGATCTTCCAGCTATTGGCATGGTGCAGCCCTGGATCTGGCAGCACCTTTGCAGTGCCTCCCGCACGTTAAAACCGTACTAAAGGGAGCAGCAGCTATTTGTAGTAAGTTGCAAAGCCTGAGAAAGGAGGAAGGCAATGTCTGGAAGCTGTTTGTCTATCAGCCCTGTTGTTGCTGTAGCAGCTCCCTGCTTCCTCAAGATGAAGGGGGCTGCTTGCCCACAGTAGAGGAACTAAACTGTTTTTATGACAGATGGAAACTAAGCATGGGCTTCCTGCTGGTATTGTACTTCAGACCCTGACCAAGCACTTCTGCAAAAGATTTGGGCTTTACTGCATCTTACCCAGGCCAAGTCCTTCTGTTAATGTCGTTTTTTGCCATGTCTCATCATGGCTTCCTGGTTCGTTCT
Organism: Crypturellus soui; assembly: GCA_032275445.1. NCBI lineage: Eukaryota > Metazoa > Chordata > Aves > Tinamiformes > Tinamidae > Crypturellus > Crypturellus soui. Next base: position 182,244 of record JAUBNY010000387.1, on the reverse strand, counting down.
CTTTTTTTTTTTTTTTTTGCCTTTCTTCTTTTTTTTTCCATTATCATTTTGTTCTTGATTTTCAGTGTGACTTGTTGTACTCTATAACAATAACCTTCTTAGCTCTAATGTCCCTCCTACCCCTCAGCAGTTGACCAAGCTCCACCAGTTGGCTATGCAGCAAACCCCCTTTACTCCCCTTGGACAGACCACCCCCGCTTTCCCTGGTACGTACCCAGACGCCCTTTCTAGATATCCTTCTCTTCTTACCTGTAGAGTTTCTTTCTCTTTCTGAACTCATTTTTGTTTAACGGAGAAAAAAAAAGGAAAAATAGGATGAGTAAAATGAGTAAAACGGAGGTTGCAATGTCAATGGGTGAGAGCTAATGGAGAGACTAGACGGACGCTTGGTGTTGACTCTCCTTTTAGGCCAGCAGTTAGCTGTGGGTGACCGGTTTGCTCTTGTGAAGCCATCTCTATTCTGCCTCTGGCTTTGCTGGCTTTTTGAGCAGAAATGAGCGAGCACCAGGGTAAAGCTTGACTCTCGCTATCCCAGAGGAGCGAGCGTGCATTGAGCTGCACTAGGTGAGACAGCCCCGCTCCACGTGCCAAGTCGGGGAGGCTCCTCTGCGCCCTTCCCCGTGGCGCCGATGGCTCTCGGGGAGCGGTGCGTGAGCCGGCGAGGACGGCACCGCTCTGCTGGGAAGAGAGATGATGGGACGGAGACGTGCAGGGAGCTGTGCTAGCAGGGAGGGCGGCCAGCTCCATAACGTCTCTTTGCAAAACTGGTGGGCCAGATAAAATATTATATGGCGAGCTAGGAAGCAGGCAGAGCACAGGGGGCTCAAATACTCTTGAGTATCTTTGTTACTTCTAGTGGCCAAAGTGCCTGTTGGAAATGCCTTTTCTGACAATATGTTCATCATATTTTGAGCTTCCTAGATGAAGTGACATTGCTTATCTCCTTGAAGGCAAAAGCATTAAATCTGTTTCTTCTTTGCTCTTCAGGAGAAAAGCTGCCCTTACATTCCTCCGAAGAAGCTCAAAATCTGATGGGCCAATCATCAGGTAAAAAATAAAAATAAAAAAATAAAACTACAGGGAAATAACTAGGCATCTATTGTAATATATTTCTTAAATAGGACTGTGTCATTGCGCTCCTGGATAAATTGTCTTATTTGTGGAGAACATGGTGTGTTTTCTGGTGGGCAGGGAGAGACCAGTCAGTGCATTGCCTTGCCTCTTTTGTAGAGCATGTCAAAAGAAATGCACCTGTATTTTATTACCTGTTCTCTTGATGTATGTGTAAAGCTTCCACCTAAATAATGGCAAGACATCAGAGTTATTACTTCTGTTATTGCTTTTAATTTTGTATGCTCTTCTCCAAGAAACAATAGAAAAATGCCTGTGGGATCTGAGATAACATGCAGTTTTAGCCATCCCTAAACTTTTTGAGGTGAGCTGCATTTCTAGGGGAACAGGAGGACACTGAGTAATTGGAGCAGGACACTTGAGAGGTCACGCATGGCTGTAATCACGGAGAAATTTCTATTTCAAATGTGCTGTACCGATAGCTGCATGTGGGTTTGTAGGTTCCAAACATACTTTTATTTATTTTTTTTAATAACCTACCAATGCTCTGATGAATTACCTTGTATCTTGAAGATTCACAGTGAAATGAGAGATACCTGCCCCTCTACCTACCCAGCACATACTGTGGCATCCAGGCTGTGTTTGATACGTGCCTCGAAAGACTCTGGGGACGTTGCTTAACTAAAAAATGCTTACACAGACCATGGGAATAGATCCTGCAAGACTTCAGCAAAGAGTGATTCATTAGTTTCAATGTGTAAAGCCCTGTTTTCTGTTCTGCTTTATCCTTTGTGGTTGCTCACGACACTAATTCTGCCCTGGCTGAGCACACGGATTCTTCCCGTAACAGCCACAAGGACTGTGTGTAAATGTTGGAAGGGAGGGATCCTGTATGCTAAAATAAACGGTCCCAAGGTGGTCAATGGAACTTTCTTATCTGTAAGTCTGAGGAGCCACATCTGGATTTCCAAGGCCAGGACTCCTTAGCACTTTTATGATGCCATCTCATAGTACTCCATTGCCTTCAGGAGATATTTTCTGACAAATCCAGGCCGCTATTGGACCGAGCCTTTTATTTCCTGACAAGCAGATGAGAAGACCTGCACCCTGTGGGTCTGTCATCCTTGGGCTCAGCAGAGTCTGTGTTCTCCTGCATCGCAGGAAGAGTGGCAGGAGTGATAGGCAGCACTGGACTAGGCAGACACGTTACCCAGATAGGGTAGGCCACGGAGATTTCAGGTGGTCAATAGACTTTGGGGACTTGGGGACAACAAGGCATTCCTGTTGTCATGCTAGCTCCAAACCAGATGCAAAGTAGAGGGCAAGGAAGATACCAGCATATGGAGGCACCCTTTTTTTCCAGGATTTGGTAAAAGTATGTCAGGCACAGTCAAAGGCAGGGGCAGGACGGCCAGCTGGAGTACTGATCTTTTTCTGTGCGTGTCAGCTCCTTTTGTGATCCTGAAGAATAACATGGTGAAAAGACTGTCTTCAAGTAGGTACTTGTGTACTATATTCAGGCACTGCATCTTTGTAAGGGAGATTCAGTTCTTACCCCCATCAAATGGGGTAGCTGTGAGGAAAGTACTTGAATTATATGTTATCAAATAAAGGACACCTGATCCTCTTATTTCTAGGAGTAGACATTAAAATGGGATTCCAATGTGAGGAATGTAGTTTTGATGTACTTTTTCAAGTGGGTAGATCTCAGCTGGAGTGAGATGTTTGATCTGTGGGAGCTACAGTAGGCAAAGACCTACCTGTCTGATTTCTTTTAAGGTCAGTCCACTCTCCTCTTCCTGGTGTCATCCCAAAGCCAGTCTGGGACATAGCACTGCCACAGCTGCTGTTCTGTAAGAAAATACTGCTTTGGCAATGCTGGTATCTAGACAAATGTAATTTTTGACCTGTTACTTTTTAAAACCTAGACTGTTGCTGCCAACAAAACTGGAAAAGGGACTTTCACTACACAAAAAACCTGTGCTTTCTGGGAAGACTGGCAAGACTTGATCTCTCTTTGCATCAGCTATGTGGTACTTTTGAGGCAGTGGTGCATTTAGCAGCTTCTCTGGGTTTTTTTGGCTAGGTGTTCAGGGCTGATGCTGTGCTGTTTCATAACAGCAGAGTAAATGGTGCCTTCATTGCAATGAGTCAGGGGAACTGAGAAGAATGCAGCACTTGACCCTAGCAAAATTGCATTTTTTTTTTTTTGCTTTCAATACTTCCACTTTTTGCCCTTTTCTTTCTCTTATATCCCTTTTATTCCCTTTTGCTGGATGCAGACCTTGCTGATTCTTGGACACTTGAACACATTGGTCTTAAAAGCCTTCATTTGTATTTTATATACTACAGTTAAGTTTTTGTGGTTGCTGTAAAAAAGTTAGGCATCAGAAATCTTCTATCTTGCAGGATTGCAGTAGAGTCTCCCTATTTTGCCAATGATGTGATTTAAT
>JAUBNY010000387.1:156699-178620 GCA_032275445.1 Crypturellus soui | reverse complement strand
AATTAAATTTGGAATTGGAGTGTTATGAGATGCTGTCTGCTGTATGCAGTAGTCTTCTGACTCCAACCTTTTCTGCGCCAAGGGAAAGTGTCCTTCCTTTCCCTGGAGAGACTGGGAGGAAGTAGGCTGCAGTATTCACTGGTGAATACATGCTGTGGGGATGGCCAACAAGCAGTCCCGAGTCCAGCTAGCATGTGCATCTCTGCAGCTGCTGTCTGGAGTTCTGCTTACAAATCTAAGGGCTAAGGGGCCTTCGCTTGCTGAGCACATTGCAAAGCCCAGCAGAGGAGGGCTTCCTGAGGCTGCAACCTTGCATTGTAGCATACCTGCCTCAAAAGCCCTCCTGAGTGGGAAAATCGAGCAAGGAGCAAGCTTAGCAGTAGCACCGTGATCTCCCTGCGTGTCTTAGGAAAAAGTGAAGAGCCAGGAAAGTGTTTGCAGTCTGCAGCATGGCAGCTATGAGAAGCAGCTTGAGGACCCCAGGGGCAGCAGGTGAAGGTGGTAACCAGTTCTGGAAGAGTGAGGTAGCAACTGTCTTCCTTCTCCTTGTACCAGAATGTGTGATCCCCTTCCCTCCCGGCCCTGGAGCCATATGCAGCATTTGTAATGTCTACTGTTGTGGTAAAGTACCAGGAGATCCACCACACTGCGTCTGCAAGCTATAACCGTTTTCCCTTGCATATGCCCAGGTTTGGATGCCAGTCCCCCGGCCAGTACTCATGAACTCACCATTCCCAATGATGTAAGTATAGTGGCTCCGAATGCTGCCTCTGGGTGTGTGCGCACGCATGTGTGTACGAGTGTCTATATGCACATATATATATATATATATATATATTCAAGCTGCAGATAAACCACCCTGTTAAATATCCTTAGAGAAGCCCCTTCACCAAGTTCACTCATGCCATTTGCACAGTCCCTACAGTCTTGTTGCTTGGGGGGATGGTCAGACAACACTATAAAACACAAGATCCCATTGGACTTTACCCTTCTGATATCTTTCCTAGATAAAAATCCTCTTTAATGCTCCTTTTTTTCCTTTCAAAGTGAACTTATTGCTCATGAAACATGTCCAGAAGGGAGCTCCCTCCCCTCTCGAGCACTGCCAAGCCAGTGTAATTATAGTGCTGAGCATCAGCTGAGACTGTCTTATTGGTTAAAGTGGGCTGGGAAGGAGAGGGCTGCCTAGTCTATCTCCGTGCTCTCTGCTGAATCCTGGCATCATTCACTTAATATCCTGCTGGCAGATCTGAAGCTATGTTTCAGCTTAGATGTGTTTACTAGAGGCCTGCAGAGGACGTAAGTAGTGTTACTCATGCCAGAAAGTGCTAAGCTTTTAGCTTTTAAAGGGAGTGCATCTCCTTTTAGTTGTGGTGGCAGCCAGATTTTGGTCTTACTGATGCGGTAAAGTAGATGTTGGACTTGGATGGTCATTGGAAAAAAGTTGAAGTGATGCTGGGCTGAGTGGTAAAAGGAGGATGCTCGGATGCGACTAGGTAAGATGGAGAGCCCACACAACTGATACCCGCATGCAAGGATCTCACTTGATTCCACGGATTTGAGAGCCAGCCTGCTGTCAAATCACGATCGGAGCAAGTGGAGAAAAGGCTTCCAAGAGGGTGTCTCAGCCTACCCTTCTCAGCAGTTTCTGCATCCGGTCCGGCTGCTTTGTCCACTCCTTTCCATTATTTTAAGAGTCAGACTGTGATGTAAAAGAACAGCAGTGATCTCGGACACAACTGCCTGGAGACTTCTGCTTCTTTGGGACACGTGCAAAGTCGTCTTCCACTTGAGAGGTGCAGCAGCCAAGCAGCCTCCAAGCATCTGCCGTCTGAAATCCTCAGTGATGTTTCGCCCTTGGGCAAACGGATGTGGAAAAAGCGCTGCAGAGGAGAGACTTGGGAGACAGCACCAAAGCTGTGCATGGCAACAGGACAGTTTTTCAAATGTACTTCTGTTCTTCTGATTAAGAAACCCCTCCAGGAGATCCACAAGTGTTCCTGAAGCTGCAGCAACTATATCTGCCTGGTGTGAGGGAACACAGATCTAGAAACCACGAGGACATCTTTGGGAATATGAGCTACCTTGCAAATGGGCCTTCTCTGTCATTTAAAGTGCTGGGTGACCTGCCATGGGACTCTTACACCATGGCTCTTGTCTTCCCTCGGATTGGGTGTCTGTCTCTTAAAATGCCAAGAGATTCATTTTTGGGGGGCACAAGCTAGCTTGCGGTTGTGCTGCAGAGAAGCAGATTTCAGGGAAATCTGATGATGAAATCCAGCTATCACCTCATTCATAAGACTTGTGTCCAGCTGTATTTCCTCAGATCCTTAACAAATAGAGTGGATCTAAGGAGTGACCCTCAAAGCAGTGTCATGCTGACAGCTCCTAGGTGCCAGATCTTGTCATTCCTTTGATTATCAGGAGAAACTTCAGTGCTGTGCAAACATCCCACTGAAAATCTCCTCTCTAAATAGATTTGGCTCCAATTGTCTCCCTGACAGGTTCCTAAATGTGATTTATCTCTTGCTGAACCCTCTCCAGGATGAGCTATTTCTGCACTATGAGCACCAGGGTAGGTTGGTGGTGGGCTGTACATCATGCTGCAGCCCAGGAGCTAATCCACATCTTTCCAGTGCTGCAGTGGGGCACTCATTCAGGTTTGTTAACCCCCCACTTCTCTACCTGATAGGTGAAGAATAAGGTGATGAGATGGATATGGCTATGGGTGGCTTTTACTCTGTGCGGCTAAGAAACATGCCCTAGAGGATTGTCAATAGAGCTTTTGGAAAGACTTAAAAAGAGAAACCTGTTGGCATGATGCTGTTACTCGTCAGGATAACTGCAGGACATCTCTCTGTTCTTTCTGATCCCTTTGCTGTATTGAGAGCTCTGATATTGTCAAGAGAGCGGCAGTGAAAGGAATCTACCCAGCAGAGTGTTGCCATCTCACATTAAAATTTAAGAACCAAATAGAGCATCTCTTCCGAGGTGGATGTGGTCTGACAACAGACCAGTGAACATTTGGAGAAGTAATCCTCTCCAGTTCTACATACAGCAACAGCAGTCCAGCAGCTGTTTTGCCCCATAGTCCAATTTCCCAGGTGTGACCTTGGGAGGGGGCTTAAATATTTGCAGATGATTAGGGCACACAGATACACTTCATGCATATGTTGGAAAAACTGATCATCTTGATTTGCTGCAGTGGTGGTTGAAGAAACTGTAGAGCAAATCTCAAGGTCTCCCTCAGGAGCCACTGAGAATATTCAGCCTTCTGGATCTCAGGAAAAAAAAAAAAGTTGAATATGAAAGACATGCTTTCAAGTAGAAGTCTCATGTTTTGCTGGTGCTGTAACTTTGTAGTGCAATCCACTTGCAGAATGAACTTTCAGAGGCATATGGTGAAACTGAGCTTTCATGTGTGCTTTTGTCACACTGGAGGAGCTAAGAGGGGTAACAGAGAAGAGGCAGATGGACCATCCTCAAAGGGCAAAAGGATTGGAGACCGTGGCACAATCTCTGGCCAGGGCAATCCCAAAGAAGCGTAAGAAAATTCCTTTTCTCTGAGAGCAGCAGGGTCTCCCTGGGACAGGGCACAGCGAGATGAGAAGGGAGAGAGAGAAGGGAGGCCTTCACTCTTGCAATGTCTCACATACCCTGTTCCCAGTCCTGAGCACGTGGCCCTAGGTTTGGGGTGTCCCTGCTTGGAGAAGGCTTGGGACAGAGACCTCTGGCAACGTCCTCAGCCTGGGGCTGGCTGCGAGGCTGTGAAAGACGTGCACTGGTTGAGATAAGCCCATGTTTCCTAAACATTATCTGAGCACATTTTCTCAGGATGCTGCTACTTCATGTTGTACTCATCTTCGGGCCCTTCTGTAGACAGAAGGACAGGGAATTTGTGTGTAGTACAGGATGGGGTGAATAATGTGATACTCTAATAAAAGTGTGTGATTCCACCTACTGAGGGGGCATTTGGGGTTAAATTGACACTTTTGAAAAGTGGTATCTTATTTTCTTCTGGTTATACAGTCTGTACAAGTATCTTCAGGTTAGTTGTGACTAGCAGTGAGATAAATGTGGAGAACAGTCTGGAACATGATTTACTTCCATCCTCTTACAGAAAAAAGTATCATCACTTGTGGTCAGGTTGAAGTGCAATAAAACACTCTGCTGGGATAAGAGCCCGGAATGGACCAAGCCCTCCCAGTTGCTTTGTAAAGATAACACAGAATAAATGCAGTTAACCTGCAAGCTGAGCAGAATCCAGAAACAGATCTGAGTTGTGACCAGGGCCTGATTCTCTTACCAAGGTGCTGGCTCTGACACTTCAGTAAATCAGCATCTGATTTACTGATCATGAAAATATTCAGGAATTGCAAGTTTTTCCAACATCTATCCTGTAATCACATCCCCATTGCTATTTGTTGGGCTGTGTGGCGGGGAATCACACTGACAGAAGCTAATGTACTCTCAGAGTGAGCTAACTGGACTCCTGCCTCACAAGAGACAGCATTTAATAGGCATCTTACATTGGGATTGCCAGAGATCTCTGTGCATGCCATTCCCACCCTGTCCAGAGTCAGCTCCTCTTGCCCATCTCAAACGAGCATCAGCTATCTCAAGGAGAAAAGCCTTCTTTGGAGCTGTATATCCTGAAGTGTAGTTCAGAAAAAGAGAGCAACTCCAGCACTCCCTACTGCAAAGCTTTTCTCTTATGCTCTCTTCCCTCTCCCTGTGTCCGTCTGTTCTTCGTCCTCCACATTGCCACCTTTTCCATTGCAGTGAGTCTCTGGTAGGTGCTGTAATGGGCCACGTCAGCCCACAGAGGCAGCCAAATGTGAAATGGCAGCCAGCAGAGATGGGTGGAGAGATCTGATTGATCTCTCACCCTAAGAAACAATTTCTTGGGAGAAAGGTTAGGGGGAATGGTGGAGAGCTTGGATGACTCTAAATTTCACACGTTGCAGTGAAGGAGTTATGTTCACAAATGTCACAGATCATTACTGTCAACAGGATCGTTTTTCATCAGTGCACACCCCCTTGACCCCTTCTTTACTCAGTATCACCTGTGAGCTCCCACCACCGCTGCTCCACGCGGGTCTATCAACGTGCACTGGGTGAAGGAGCCAGGATGGGTCCTCCTCGCAGGTGTAAATCCACGGAAAGGGCAGCAAGAGAAACAGGTTTATCAGGATATGTCTAGCACTTTGCAAGGGCACAGCAACCCAACAGGCTCAGCTGTCCTATCTCACAGCAAGGTGAGATGTAGAGTTCCCTTTCCTGATGGTTTCCCAAACCATCAGGACATGACCAGAAATAAACCTAGTATAATGTAGAGACATCTTTCCCCTTCTGAGATCCTTAGAGCTCTTTGGCACTGTGTTCAGGTGGTTAAAGCTTGCTCCCAATGGACTAGCCTGGAACAGGTTGCTAAAAGTCATGATGAAAGTATCCTGGGAGAATATTGCTCATATTAAAGTGGGATTCAACCCAGTGCTTTTAGTTGCTTGTTTTCATGAGCATTAAAGTCACTCACACCCTTGAGCAGAATGAACAGGGCTTCTGCCAGCCCTCTGACCTTCACCATGTGGTTGCACTTGCATCCGGCCAGTTACTGCCTGAGCTTCTGCTTTAAGACCTTCCCTCCGTACTTTTTTCTAGCTAATAGGCTGCATAATTGGACGCCAAGGGACCAAAATCAATGAAATTCGACAGATGTCTGGAGCGCAGATCAAAATCGCCAATGCCACGGAAGGATCATCGGAACGCCAAATTACCATCACAGGAACCCCTGCCAACATCAGCCTCGCTCAATACCTCATCAACGCCAGGTGAGAGCCGCTAGCGGAGGCCACACGAGCCCAGCCCTGCCTCCGCGATCTTCCTGTAAAGAGAGAGGCTGGCTGAATAGGTCCTGTAGGAGCCTGGAGAGTAGCACGTGCTCCAGTCACTGCAGGCTAAGAGGGGTTTCATGAGGCTTTCTGGGCCGGCATGTGACACGCGCACTGACGGTTTCTTGCTGAGTCCTCTGGACGAGGATCAGATGTCACCTGCGGGGCCTCTTCTCAGACAAGCACCTTGGCTGGGGACCAGAAGCCATTTTGTTGCTGTCGGAGCAGCCACAGGTTGTGCTAGAGCCAACGGTGGGGCTGGTCACTCACCCACCTGCTGTCCTTGCTTGAGGATTCTTGCTTTATGACTAGGCAAAATCCCTGCTTTTCCCTGCAAACAAGGTAGAGCTCAGGCAGGACATGGAGATGGATTTGTTCTGGTGGTGGGAAGGCGTAATCTGAGACTGTCCTCGCTGCAAAATTGTACAGACCAACTGTCTCAATACTGTCTCAGAGGCATTTTAACATGTATCCGGGCCTCCAAAGTGCTTTCCTCTATCTGGTGAAAATAATCAAATGGTCCAATAAATAAAAGACATGGGAATGGCCTGATTGTTTCCTTTCTATATCAGTATTTCTCTAAGAAGTCTGGCACAGGAGGACCTTCCAGGGACACATAGGAGCTGAGCTGAAGTTGAACAGGCTTTTCTAGCGCTGACTCCAGTTGGAGTCCTGATGTTCTCTGTTATGTTTGGGTCATGGATCACGCGAGCTGAGGCTGCTTGTGGCAAGCAAGGAACTGCAAGGGGAGTTTATGCAGGACGACAGAGTTAGAGAGAAGTTGGTATTGAGGTGGAACTTACTGACTTTATGTTGGCTGTGTGCTGTTTCCAGGGGAACTTTGGATTTAATGCAAACCTGTCCGCCTGTGAGCACAAACTGGTAAATGGTAGACAGGGAGTCCAAGAGGAAACAGGTCCTTTCCCTGACCTGATGTCCTCCTTAGAAACGCAGCCTGCACAGCAGTACAAATTGAGGTACACCTCTCATGAAGCCAGCTGCCCACACTGACCAGAGCAGCTGTAGTTGGACCATGCCAACCTGCTACTGGCACCGTTAATGTAGGACAAGCACTGCTCTGAGCACCCTCTGGCAGAATGAGGGTCCAGAGGAGGGGGAGGCTTTCGGTGAAGACTCTTATGTTCATTTAGGTGAGGGGCTGGGAGCACTGGCAAGATCTGTACGAGCTGTTTTCTCCTTGCACCAACCCACCTCAGCCTTGACCTGCAACAAACTCCACCATTCTGTCCTGACCCTGTTCTCCCCCTACCGTGCCGAAGCACCTCTGCTCTGACCTGCGGCACCTCTCTGGGGTCCGTGTCTCCTCCAGCCTCACGAGAGAGGGATGCGACCCCCTCACTTCCTGGAGGTGCTTTGGAAGCACAGCGTGAGCTGCTTTCCTGCCACCTCTTGAGAAAAGAAAAGGGAAAGAAAAACAAAGCGATGGGCTCTTTACTCTTGGGGAAGGGGTAACTGAACTGCAGCTTGCGCTGTGACTAACAGAGGGAAGGGCGGCAGTTTGTCAGGAGGAGAACTGGGCAGATCCCTGACTCCCACTGCTTCAGTATGCAGAGGAAAACAAAGGCGTCAGGGGAGCTTGAAGGTTATAAGCCAGAAGGGTTCCTGGTGAGAGAGAAGCTAGTGTTGTTACCCATCTGTGGTATGAGAGATGCTTGTAGAAGTGAGGCAATGTGGTTGGGTTGTCTCCTGCTGCCACCCATCACTGATAGCATCTCTGCCACAGCATGATGCCAGGGACCTGGGTAGCAGTGGGTATTTGTGCCTGCAGGGAGAGAAGGCAGCCAAATGTTTGGCTGGCTCTGTGTTTCAGGGTCTTGCTTCTGCAGGTGCCTGCCACCTCCTTTAAGGCCCCAAAATCCAAACTGACTAGTCATCAAGTTGCCCTCTATCAGGCTTGTAGCACACTGCTGCATGCTTCAGAGGCTACTTTCTACCCCCAATCCTGCTTTAAATACCTTTCTTCCAATCTCCTGAGCAGCCCACCAGACTGCAGGGTTTGAAGGAACTCAGTGAGAATTCAACTGCTGGGAAAAAAAAATCACTTCCTTCAAGATATTGCTATGACTCTAGGTGGGGGGAGTCTGTCCCCTGTAGCTGGACCTTTGGCACTAGGTCTCCTTCTCAGGAGTGTGCTCGGAGTCCGTGGGTGTCCATTAGAGGATGCCTCCCCATCAAGGGCACTGGGAGAGGGTGGGACACCCTTAGGCCACATACTCAATGTCCAAGCAGCACACGTAAGGGAAAATATTAGATGCTTGAGGCCCTTTCAGTGTGTTGCTTCTTGTAAGGCTGTCCTGAATCATTGCCTCATGCTAGACCCTCAGCGAGGACAGTGTGAGTTGGAGGATGAGCGGGGTGTAGGCAAGAGGAGGAATGTTGGCCCACAGGATCTTCGTTTTCTTTTCTGCTCTGGTTATTAAGTATTTGTTTTTGTCTCCTCCCTCCCCCCTCTCTTTGCCCCTGTCTATTCTAGGCTGACGTCTGAGGTCACTGGAATGGGCGCACTCTAATTTCCACCCACCATCCTTCATTCTGCATCACCCGACCCTCTCTCAAGCCAATGACACTCCACCCAGCTTGTACAATCTGTATATTTACCGTCTTCCCCTTTATCTCCATAGATACTCTTTTCTTTACTAACAAATATATATATATATATATAAATACACACATATGCACACACTGGGAAGTTTCTTTACGAGCTCCGTCCTGTGCTCCTGGTACTGCTCCTGAATTCTTTAGTTATGGTCCTTGTTTTCGGTGAATGGTGTTACTACTTCATCTGCTTTTATGGGGAGTGGGGGAGGGAGGGAGGGGGCTTTCCACTGCTGAGACTTCAGGAGATGAGGTGTCTCTAGTGTGAGTCTAGCTTAGCTATTTAAACATTTTGAGTTGACATTGACAGTACTTGCTGTAACCTATGGAACTGTGATGCCATCCAGAGCTGTGCTTGCTTCAAAGTATTTTTTTTTCTTGTAGCTCTTGCTTTAGATGCCCCTGTTTTGTTCATTTTGCTTGTCCTGGCTCACCTTTGCGACCTTGACTCCTTGCCCTGAGATTACGGCATAGCTTTTTCTTACCCCATGTCATTTTGGAAGCAGAATGTGCAGGAGCCAAGCTTACGTTCATGCATTTGGTTTACATATGCTCTATTCCCTTTGCAATGTGGCAGGGTCCAGACAAGCCATTTTTGCTACTAAAGAAAGGGAATAATAATCATGGAAAAAAAAAACTCTCTTTTTTAATTAACAAGCAACTGAAAGTAGGGAGAAATCAGTTATCCAGGATTAAAACCCCCCAGGGCCTTTGAAAGCACTCTAATGACAATCCCCACAAGCAACTTTTGGATGATAGCTCAGGAAGCTCTGTGAGCCGGCCGTGTTTGTCAATGTTTGTATTCAATAAATGTCTGTGCAGCTCTGCTACCAATGGGCTCTGACTATTCTTCTCCCGGGTCTCCAGTGTGATTCTTCCCAATGCATCTTTGCCCGCCTTTTTAGATACTTTGGCATGGATCACTCACTGAGTGATGCACTTATTGAGTGGCTCTAGACCTTTGTTTTATAAAGGGGAGGGTATTTGATTTGCACAATGCTTGCTTTTTTTTTCCTAGAATTAATTTACTACTCATAGTATGATGATAAGCATCTTTCACTGGCTGCCTTGTCTGGGCAGATTTGCCATGTCTAGGCCATATGTCCTTCCCTGGGATCCTTTGGCCTCAACCCTGCCTTCTGCTTCCAGGCTCTCATGTCTTTTCATCCGTCTCCCATTTCTTACAAGCGGAAACAAATGTATTTTCCATCAGTTAGTTCCCTATTGAACAAAATGTATAGTGTACATTTTCCCATTTTGCAAATGAGGGTGGCAATGTATATCATGTTCCCACACAACTAAGGAGCTGCATAATACATTTCTGCACTGTAACTCTTGGGAAATACTTTTTTTTTCCCCCAGATGAGCCCAAAGACCTCGTGGCTCTTAGTACCCCCAGCACTGCACACACACTGCTTCACAGAGGCAGGGGGCTTTCCAGCTCTTCAGTAGGATGCTTTGAACCATCTTCCAAGCCTGCTGCCCTGCTATCCCTGGCAGCTTGGATTCAGCTGTGTCTTTCACGTGGCCCCGTATCCACAGCATGCCCTTATTCCCTGGCCGGGCGAGCCCAGGTGCATCTGGCAGTGAGAATGGGAATGGGCACAGATGGGGCCAGTAGCTTCCTCCAGGGAAGGCAGCAGCCCCAGTGTATTTGTGCTAAGGCCAGAGCAGGGTGGGAGCCCAGGCACCAATGTTGCCTCCCCCAAATTGCAGGGCTGACCCCAGTGAGCGCAGGACAAGTGGGGATTTAGCCGTGGGCACCTGGCACTCGTGATATCCTCCTCCCAGACTGGCACAGTGTTTTTCCTTTTGAAAGAGTGAAATGTCTGTGTGTGAGACTCAGCAGGAAAAACTCTCTCTTGGTGTCATGGAACCTCCCGGCAGCTCCAGACGGTGACGCGGGATCATGTAGCAGCCAGCAAAAGCTTCCCTGCTGCTGCAGCCCCCGGGCAGCTCGAACGTGCGTCCTGCAGAGCCACAAGCGATGAGCTGAGCACGAGGGAATTGCGGCCGAGCGCCGAAGGGCTTTTGCAAGGAAAATCTCTTTTTGCCACCTACAGGGAAGTCGCTCCACTTTGTTGACCTCAGCTGGGCTGCTGTGGCCCAGGACCCAGGTTTTACATGTAACATTGAGACCCTGTGCTGCAGGCAGACACCGAGGGCACCCAGTGACATGGGCTGATGTGCCCTGGGAGAGAAGGAGTACAGAGGAAGCTGGCCCATCTCGCTGTGCCTTGGGTCCCCAATGGGGCTGAAGGACAAGTTAGAGGGTGAGCAGATACCATAAGCATTGAGCTAGGCAAACAGCAGCAGGGGTGCATGGCAGGAGCAGCCTGATTCTTCTTTTTGCTCTGCTTTCTATGCATTTTGGAGCATTTTGAAGCTCCAGCACATGAGGTGTGCTGTTAGAAACCAGCATTGTAGCTACTGAGACAGGGGAAACCCATTGCAAGCAGATATTTTCACTGGAGATAATATATGTCAGGATGTCACTTAGGTACTGAGGAAGACAGAGAACTTTAATTAGGTGCTAATCACAGTGAGTGATTGAAACTCGTTTCTGTGCGGTTTGTGGTTCCTACAGAGCAGGAATGCTCTGGATCCCTCTGCAAGATGTGCTGTGCTATGGGATAAATGTGAATGCCCCATAGCATCTGCTGAATGCAACCAAGCCCAGAGGTTACTAGCGAGGAGGAGACTTTAGCAATGTTCTTCACGTGGCTATTCCCAGCCTGGTGCTAATGAGGCTGTGCTGTGCTTGTGTCTGCCCGGAAGACCCTTTGGAAAAGCCATGGGTGGAATTTTGCCATCCCCCTCCAGAGCCTCTTGAGAGCATCGCTATGGTGAGTTCATATGCAAGGAACAGGGGAGACCTAAGGAAAGGAATGGAGTCATTGCAGCCTCAGCTCTCTGTAGAGCATCAGTAGATACTCCATTTTCCAGAATCTAATTTTTTTTAAAAAATAGTATTTTTTGGCTGCTTTTAAATGAAAAGTTCCCAAATGTTGGAGTGCATAACACAACGATTGCCTTATGACCTTAGAATTTTGGTTTCTGTGTGAATGATGTTTACTTGTCTGATCTCTAAATATTAAGATATTTCCAAGGTATTTAAATGAATTCTTTGACTGAGCTGAATTCTGATTTGAGGAAACAGGGGAGCCCTGATGCTCCAGACTGATCAGAGTGCTGCTTTTATTGTAATGGGATACAATATTGGGACTGTATACAATACAAATTTTAATTATTATTCTTGCTATCAAGAGACTATTTATAATAGGAAAAAAATGGCAAATGCTTGTTTGCCTCCCTACTCCACAGGAAACCCATTCTGGAGGGAGGGAAGGTTGCAGCCAGGCTCGCTGCCTCCTCTGCAGGTGCATTTAGTTTTTTCTCCCTATAGCGACAGGGAAAGCGTGGGGTGGAGTATCTAATGCAAGACAGCACAGCGAGGGATAGGTCCTGCTGGCGTGGCTGAGCTGCTTTTTATCCAGGCATTCTGCACTGCTGGAATGTTTGGCTTTGCACCTTATTTCTGAGTCAGATTTCATGAGCGAGGACCAGGCAAAGAGGATTTTAAACAACAGTTGTTGTATTTCCTGGCAGCGTATTGATAACAACAACAAAATCACAGGGAAATGTCCAACTTGACTTCTTTCCAAAGCAGATAGCACGAAGATATGCTAGTTTCTTTGGAAGAAGCCAGAATGGTTTGCTTTGAGTAAGCCCCTGTGATCTGTGCTGGTTTTTCATTTCACATGATCTTAAAACACTACAGAGGTACATCCACTGTCACAGTGATGGGGAAATATATGCACATCGCTAATGAATTAACTATTCAATGCAACATGAATGTCGCAGTTGATCAACAGAATAACTTTAGTGTGATTTTTTTTTTCCTTCCCTCTATCAAAACAATGTATAGTATCCAGGCAGAATGACTTAAAATTTCTGGAAGTAACTCACTCAATATTCCTGAAGCAAACTCTTGGAAATTTGTTATTTTGTGGGAAAGTGTGGCCTTGGCATGAAGGAATTGGGCTAATGCCTCCTCCTTCCCCCACTGATGGAGTGTGATGGCCTGGGCTGAGGGTCTCGCCTTCATAGGCCATGCTTCCAAAATTTAAGTCTTTGGAGTATTGTTATATGTGTTTGTCACAGGCTATATTTTCAAAAGCAATATATAGCACATAGTGGGGGTTGGAAAAACAAAAAAAAAACCCTGGATTATTTCCCTTAAGGGAAAGTGACTTTCACCATGGAAACACTTTAAATTTAAATATTCTCTTTTAGTTGCAATTCATTTTTTTTTATGTGTTCATGCAAGTCACTTTTAATTATTCTAATTTTAAGCTCATGGTCCATTAGAAAGGGTAATTTCCCCCCTCTCCCCCTTGCCTGCAGAGCACAGGGTTTCTGGGCGATGGCTCCGCGCTTGGTGCTGTGGGAGGCGGGGGTGAATCTGTAATCTCATTTTCTCCTTGGTCACGGAGGTGAAGGATGTTGGGATGCTGCATAAAGCCTTCCTGACAGCCTTCCCCTTGCGTGTGCGGAACCCGGCTCCCCGGAGCTGCAGCCGCTCGCAGAGAGCCCCGGAGCCAGCCCTGCCCTGGCCGGCGCTACAGCTGCATTTGGGGCTCTGTGAGCCCTCATCCCACACCCTGCCATGGCTTGCAGAACCCACGGGAGGATGTTGCTCCCGCTTTGCTGCTCCACAGAGAGCAATAGGGCTTTTGGGATGCATTGCTTGGCCAAGGAAATCCCATCTGGCACCCCTTCCTCAGAAGGAAGGATGTGGATTAAGTCCCCTGCACATAGCTTGGAGCCTGGATTTAAGCCCACTCCAAACCAGTGCCTGTAGGTAGGGCTGTCTTGCTCACCTGCGTGAAGTACCATCTGTGACCTTCTGGTTGTGTTGAGGGGTGACAAACCCGTGACAAGGGACCTCCAACTCCTGTACTCAGTCTCTGTGGAGAAACTCCCTGCAGCTGGTCACTAGATGTCTCTCTCGGCCTGCTTTTTGAAGACACCCTGCTCCAGCTGGGCTCCCAGCTCTGGTGACTGTGTGGGGCCTGGCCACCCTCCAGGTTTTCTGCAGGCTCCCCGAAGTGCATTGTTGCTCCCACCCACCACACGCTGCCCAGGCTGTTCATCGTCGCCTGCACCAGCGCCCATGGGTGTCCATCGCGGGGCTGAGCTGTGGGGGCTTTGGGCACTGCTGGGAGGTGTCTCCTCCAGCCCAGGATGGGACCCTGCACGAGCAGAGCGTGGTGCAGGAGTGCGTGTCTGGGTGTGCAGGGCTCCCGACCTCATCCCCTCCCATGTGCAGGAAATCAGCGCTGCTGGGAAGAACATGTGAGAAAGTGCTTGAGAAGGGAGTAAGTATCCTCAGCCAGTACAGAGGGTCTCCCCTCTGTACCAGTGATAACTGGTGAGCCCAGCTGAGCCAGGCACCATTTCCATGAACCTTTATGGAGATGGCTTTGCCCATCCGGGAAGCCAGGGCTTGGCCAGACTGGTGAGTGGGACCCTGAACAGTCAGCCTCAGGCCTCCCCAAGGATACACCAAGGGAAGAGGTTCTCAGCACAAAACCCCCAAATTTCATTGCAACAGGGCTTAGCACGTACAATTCCGGTGACCTGGCATTTTGCAATGGAGGGACATTTCGCTGGAAATGTCCCGAGCGGCTTCTGTCTTCTCAATGGACCCTCAGCGCCTTGTGCGCACAGATGGGGAGCAGATTTCCTTGGTTCACTTCAGAAACACTTGGCGGCTGACGCCAGTGCGGAGCTCAGGTTGGAAGGACTTGCAGAAAGGTCAAGGGCTCGGCGCGATTCCCCTGCTCCTGCGCTCAGTGCCGCTAGGAACAGCGCGCTGCTCAGAGGGTTATTTTTACTTTCCCTTCAAAAAAATGCAGCTGTGGATCTTAATCCTACTGTGCTATGCATCAAGCCTGAGGCCTCCATCCAAAGGGTAACGTGGCAGTGACTTTTAGGAAGCACTGAATGTACCAGATGTGCAACTCTTAACTCCAGATGTGCAGCTTCCCCCACTCACCCTCAGCCTAGTTGTCTTGAAAAGAGGAACAAGAGGTACCGAATCACTCCAAAAGCATCCCACAGTCTAAATCCCTCCAAGTGCAAAACCAGAATGTCTCAGGATTCCCACACCAGTGTTTATGCAGCTTAACCACAGGGATGTCTCTTCCCAGAAATCTGTAATCATGTCAGTTCCATGCGTAGGGAGCAAAACCAGTTGGGAGATGAGTTAGATAAAATGGAGTCATGGGAACGATCCCTGCGTGCCATCAGGAGAAGGCTTTGTAATTGCACCATGAGCTTAACTCCATGCTAAACTGTGGGCTCTTGCTGATTTAAAACATGATTGCTATTGCTACAAGCTGTTCTGAGCCCAAAAGTGAAGGCTGGGATGTGCATGAGGACGACTTGCATATTTGAAACACTCCCAGAGTGCTGCCTTCTACTTTCCTGTTTCCTGAGGTATCAGTGGCATTTTTATACCCAGAGGAAAGCCTATGTCCAAGAGTGTTTGTGAGCAGGCCAAAAGACAAGCTTTGCTGGATGAGACCTTGGGCCACTTGGCTCTGCCTCCTCTCTGGGTTTTGACTCTTCACATGAGACACTGAGGGGCCAAGCTGCTTGCAGGGCTCTGTGATGGCAGATCATAACACAGCCCGGATCTCAGCTGAGCGCCAAGAGTCCTGACCAAGTTGGGTGACCCTCCAAGCGCTCTTCAGTGCCCTTTGAAGAGAGGGATGGAGTAATGCTAGCCCCGACTTTGAGATTGCATCCATTGCTTAGGGTCAAACTGAAACAGAAATCCAGCAGGATTTTCATTGCAAAGGAGAGAAAGAGACAGTTTTATGTGGCATTCCCCTGAGGGTTTTCACTCAGTGTTTTCTGATACGGTTGCTAAGTCCTTGCCATCTTTTCCTTTTGGGGAAGAGCTCCCATCTGAGGAGTGTGCCCATGCTCCTCAGAGGCAGCGCCCCAGTGTGCCATAAACCAGCTGTGCAACGCCATCCTCTGAGCGGGCTGCTGCAGGCAGTGCTCTCCTTGTCCGAGGGACATTTCTGCCTTTTGCTAAGCACATGCCCCAAAATATCTTAGGAGAGTACCACAGAGGAATGGTGTAATGTTGGCCACTTTCTAAAGGCAGTTAAAAATGCAAATTTGTCATGTAAGAGAAACTTCCGTTTGTGCTTAAAACAAATTTTCAGTTGCACGCTTGCAAAAAACAGCTACTTGTCAAGTAGCTGGAGGGTACATGGTGCAATGGTGACCTGAAGGTAGAAGATACTCGCTGCTTGCTCTGCTCCTGTGCAGGCCAAGGTAAAGAAGCGTCTACCCTGGCCTGTACAACCCGTCCCTGCCACCCCTCTACCAGCACGTGGTAACCACACATTTTTCTGCATAAAGCCTGTGGTGTTTGTGCTTTTGAATATCTCCTCCAAGACTTCCAAAGAGCCACTTTTGGTGCCCAGATAGAGGCCACAGCCCATATCTGCACCACGGCTGGCCACACCGTCACCCTGAAATGAAGGCTCAGTCCCAGTCCTTCACCGGAAAAAATCCCAAAGCTCCCCAGTCCTTCATCCAGGCTGCCTCCTCTGCCACCTTTGTCCTTTTTTCCTTCCCAAACAGCCCAGTAATTGTCATACGCCAGGGTTCATCCACCTATGTCTCCCTCTCCCACCTCTGCCTTGGGAGGATGCCGAGAAGGTCTCCATGCACATTGCAGTACCTTCTCTGGTAAGACTATTCCTGCATCCAGGAGCACCCCAAAAGAGCAGCTTCCCCATGATCTTTGCATCCATCCACCTCCCAAGCACAGGAGCCATACAGGCAGTGTAGGGCTATTTGGTACATGTGGTCCTGAGGTGTGACCAGTTCTCAGCCTCTCTGCAGAGCAGTAGTATGTTTTGTAAGCACCTTGGAAGTGTGGCACTCATGTGAAATGTTAGGGTGTGAGCTTCACCAGAAAAAAAGGAGTGATTTGCTGGTGTTGCTGGGTTGTGAGGCTGTCATTGAGGAGTTCGACGTTGTGGCCCAGGCTTGGCCGTTGGGGCACAGATGTCTTAACCATGACCTTGGAGCATTTCAGCAGCAATGGGGGAGTTGCTGAGATCATGGTGGGGGTGTCCCTGGGCCGCCTTGTGCGATTGCGGAGCCCAAGGTATGGCTGGGGACAGAGCTGGGAGGAGGAGGAGACCTCTGGGATGCTCAGCTGAGCCCTGACCGTTTTCATTGATTGACTTCCCAGTTCTCTGGATCCAGAGCCCCATGTGAGAAACACCTTCACTGCCTAACTGGAGCGTCGCAGCAGACGTGGCACCACCGGGGGCTTGTGCTGGAGCTGCCCCTGAAGACACTGCCAGCTTCTTGCTAGCTTCTCCCTCACTGCGCTCACACTGTCGCCCCCTCGCATGGCTCAACTGAAAGCACCAAACCGCCCCGCCTGTAGATGCACAGACTTGCGCTTCGCTAGGTGGTCCCTGGCGCGTCTGCTCCCGCTGTGATGGCTCGGAGGACCAGCAGGGACCGGAGAGCTTGCGCGGCGGCTTGGAAGAGGATGGGAGCTTGCAACCAGCTTGCATGGCACGTGACCACTTGCGATCCAGCAGGTCCTGCTTTTGCAAACAAGCACTTCCCTGCTTCTTCTTTTTGCCTTTCGTTTCCCCTCCCTAGTCCTCCGCCAACACAGCTCAAACTTAGTGCTTCTCCCCCCCACCGTGACATGTATTCGCTCGTGCAGCCCCCGACCTACACGTCAGTCTTTTCTGGCACCGCGCGCCCCTCGGCGATCAAATGTTATCTTGTCCTTCATGTCCTATTTGTGTAAAAGCAATAAAGCGCTCGCTGTTCACAGCCCTCAATCCCGCTAGCGGAGAAACCCAGGGGAAGGACCACCTCCTCCCTCCGTTCTCCAGGCGGAGAGGGGCTGCTGGGGTCACCAGCCCCTTGCCCCACAGACACAGCAGCAGCGGGATGCCCAGTCGCAGCGTGGAGCTGTGGGAGGGATCCCAGCGCCACAGGAGCTCCCGGGCTTTCCGCGCCCGTCTCATCGCCCCCGAAGGGTTAACACAGCCCACGCAGTCCTTGAAGCAAACCAGTCCTTGAAGCAACCCGTAACCCAGAGGCCGCCGGCTGGAAAAAGCGCCTCAGATTCCTGGCTGGGCTCGGCAGCAGGAAACGATCACGCACGGCAGCCGGGCTGCCAGCCGGGGAAGGGGAGCGGGCTGGGGGGAGCGGCGCAAAGCAAGCCCAGCGCTTTCCCAAAAGGCGTCCAGGCGGGATTCATTAGGAGACATGTTTATAGCAAATGTGAGTCACCACTGGGCCTCCGGAAGGGAGCAGCCTGCGGCGGGGGCCGTGCGCGGGCCGGGGACGGGCAATTCTGCAGCAGGGGGGACACGCCGCGTACAAGGGCTCCTCTCAGGTCGGGCCGCCCTGTGCCACGTGCCAGCCCGGGAGCCTGGCAGAGGCCCGCAGAGCTATTTTGCGCTGCATTGCAGCACGTGTTTTACCCGGGGACACTTAGTGTCTCGCCTGGGGAGCAATGCCCAGCGCTCCCCATGCTTGCCGTGCCACTCACCTTGCACACAGTATCGCCCCGTGCTCGTGCTCAGCAGACCAAACCTCAGGTTCACATTTGGCCCAGGGGCACATGGGGCTGGCACCAGCACCGGAGCACAGCGAGGCAGCCAGCAAACCCAGTACAACCTCCCAGTCTCAGTGGGCTGGATGGGGAAATGAAGGTAAAATGCCCCTTCCGACGCTTTTCTCCATTTGGACAGGCAAGCCATGTTATCCTTGGTGCTCTCCCCTGCTCTCCCTTGGCTCTTACAGTTCTGGGCCAAGCATTAAATTATGAGCTCCCGGGCTCAGCATCTGGCCAGAGAACTGCTCCCCACCTGCACAAAGAGCTGGTTTGGGTTCACGTTTTGGGTCATGCACTTGCTCAGCCCTCCCTGCTGCATCTTCTGCACTGGGCTAGACAGGGACACTGTCCAACCTGGGTGGTTAGGGATGTTCATCAGGCTACTGATGGCCTTGTTAAGGACAAGACGCTGCCTGCCCTCAGACTATCCCCGTGGCAGGTCTATTAACTGCTGTTAACTGCTGACCCTATTCCTGGTTAGGCCATGCCCAGGGTGCGAGTGTCACAGGGAGCTACGGTAAGTGTGGGTTATACTGAAGCCACCCTGTCAGCACCTCACAGCGGAGTCTCTCCTGCCCATCTCACCCACGACTCTCAGGTTTGCAAAGGGCACACAAAACAGGATTCCAAAATCTGCGAGCCAGGTAGGGCTCATCTCAAGTGTTCCGGGTTTACGGCTGCCACAGGGAAGAAGACGAAGAAATAGAAAAAAAAAGAAAAGCTTATCCTGACTTGCAGAAAATCCTGGGACCTTGTCCCTTCCACGGTAGGAAGTCAGCTGAAACTGTCCTTAAAAAACACACGTTTGTCTTTTCCAAGATGGAAATTTGCCTTAAAAAAAAATAAATAAAGGCCACTCTATTTGGAGCAGATGCCACAAGAGACAAGCTAGTGCTTGCCATGGACTGAATGTGCAAACTGCTCTCCGTTGGTAACAGTGCCTGTGATTTATCAGCATCTGTAATGCCAGTAGCCCGACAGGCTCAGTGCCTGTCCTGGGCAATCCATAGAGCTGCTTGCGGCATGCAGCTCCAGCCCTGGACACCCAGTTTTTGCAAAGAAACACTCTCTTTGGGTCTATCCTTCATGGCTCCGCTTGGGTTTAAAGATGAAACTCCTTGTCCCCTGCCCCTTGCTAGGGAGCAGCTGCACTGTGTGAGGCCTCTGCAAGACAGGGACATGTCTGAGCCAGGTGCTTGGGCTGGGTCCAGCTGGCCCAGGCACATCTCTGACCCTCGAGAGCTCCTTGCCCACCTCGCTGCAAGTCACCTGCAAGCACTTAGTGTGGCTGCAACCCTAGCCCTGCCCTTGCAGGGTGTTTGGAAACGGTGCTGAGGCTCCCTGCAGCAAGAGCACCTACTTAGGAGCTGCCCTCGCACCTAGAGCCCACACCTGAGGCACTGCTCACACCACACTACTTAAGAGCAGAGGCAGCCCTACCTTCCCTTACCCCTCTGGTGCCTGCTGCCCTCCCTCAGGGTTTGACTCCTTGCCTGGCCAGAGGGAGGGATTTTAACCTCGACTGTTCTTCACTTGCTTGCCCTGTATTTTCCTTCAAGACCTCTCAAGGCCATGGATGGGTGCAGCTCCTGCAGGTAGGAGGGCCACCCTCCCTGTCCCTGGTTAGCCTGGAGCTCAGTGGCTTGGGGAGGTTTTTAGGAGAGGTGGTGGTGGGAGGGTATCCCTGCTCCAGACATCTGCCCTAGGATATCTGCTGCAGTGTTTGGTTGCCTCTTCCTGAGAAGGTTGAAAAGAGGGTGAGTGTTTGGAGACTTGAAACTGCCTGTTTACCTTTAACTGTGCCTATAAAAGAGCAGTGGAAAAAAAATTGTTTATCTTTGTGTCCTGTGGGGATTTCCCTCGCTGCAGACTGTGCCTGTGGCCTCTTATCTGTCTGCCGTGTGCCTCTTGGGAGGGTCTGGCTCTGTCTCCTCTACAGCCCCTGTGTGTGCAGGGGAAAATGGAGATTCACTGTGTTCCCCAAATGCGCGCACACACACACACACACACACACACACACTCCTCTCCGCTAGACTGAAGTGCAACGCTTGCAGAGCAGTCCACGTGTTCCAGCCCGTGACCATCTTGGTGGCCCATGATTTTTTTAATAGAAGACTTCGAGTGCTTCTGCTCACTTACAGCAATTGTTCAGCCAGCCCCCTGTGTTTGGCATGTCCTGGGGCCCTGCACTGATTGAGTCATGGCACTTATATGATGCTGTTCCTTTTTTAGCGGCCATAAAACATTGGCTGCTCGTAGAGCTGCAGGGCTGAGCTAAGCACGAGTGCTGGGAGCACAGCCCTGGCGTGGTGATGGTGGCACGTCTGGCTCGTAGCACTGGGAGGAAACCAACCGGGCAGGGCTTGGGATCAGCAGGGATGTGCAAGCTGCTCTTGCGCAGCAAGCCCTGCTCCAGGAGGTGTCTGCTAGAGATGGGCTGAACCTATGGGCTAATGCTATCAAGCACCAGCCACCTTGTTTCTCCTCCAGCTCTGTATCCTCACTGTTGCCTCCATTACAGTTAATGCTGAGCAGGGAGAGAGGACTTCCTGGGATAGCAAAGCCTTTGAGTGTTCTGCATCTGCTTCACTGCCTGCCAGAGAGCCAAAGATGATGCTTGGCATCCTTCAGAGTGGGCTGGGAAGCTGCCTCTGCCAGAAGGGGTAGCTAACGTGTTTAACACTTGTAGGAAAAAAGCTACGGGCAGGCTCTGGCTCTGCTGCAATGGGAACTCAGCTGCAAATGTTGATGCATCCTATGAATGCTCTTGAAGAGCATCTAACAATAAGCTGTGATGCCTGTTGTCATAGAAAAAATGATCCATGGGGAGATAAACAGTCTGAGAATGGGCTGACAGGGATCTTACGAAGTTGCTGGAGGCATGCGAACTGCTGGGGGGTGGATTAACCCCATGGAATGGGGCAAAAAGAAGGGATATGTTGACTTCATGCAGTACCATTGTGTGAAACCAGCTGGGTTAAATTAAAGTTGGAGTACATTCAAGCAGGCAAGACCTCTGCATGTCCCAGGGGCTTAGGGCTTACTGCAGATGCAAAAGGAAAGTGAAACTGTTTAGGAGAGCTGGGTGTATAGGAGGCAAGTCAGGAAGGAGAGCAAGAATGCTTTGCAGCTCTGTAGCACAAGATGGACCTGATCTGGGAGGTAGCGAGACTGAGATTTGCAGTATGGGCAGTCAAGGGTACCACGTGATGGTGTGCTAAGCATTTTTGTGAAATACATGACAGATCAGTAGAGGAAAATGATGAAAGCAGAGGAGTGATACTGAGCAGACTGTGAGAGTTTTACTGTGTGACTTCGGTAAAGAATGGGCATCACCATCAGCCCTGTGCTTACTGCTTGAACCCTGGAGCTTGCTGTCCCTCTTGGAACCGGTGCCAAGGCTGACTCAGAATGTCAGATTGACAGTACGTGGGGAAACTGAGATACAGGGCTGACAAAAGTGACATGAAAAACATGAGAGATTGCTCAAGGGAGGATGCCCGTGGTCATTTGAGAGCTGCAAAGGGCTGTGGATTGCAGTTGAGGAGAGGAACAAAGTTCTTGAGCCTTGTGTGTGCGTGAGCACTGCCAGTTGTAGGGCACCTCCTTGGACAAGAAGAGGATCAGTGCCCTGTGCCTAGCTTCATGTCGGGCTTCCTGCAGCTCATCTCATCTCCCAGGTCTGCATTCTTCATGGGCAGAGCAAAGCGCAGTGCCTTGCTGTGTGGC
>JAUBNY010000387.1:58320-102579 GCA_032275445.1 Crypturellus soui | reverse complement strand
AAGATGGAGACTCCACAGCCTCTCTGGACAGCCTGTTCCAGTGCTCTGTCAGTAATCTGTCCCAAGGACTCGGCTCCGTAGAAGTGTTGATACTGGAAACATCCATTTAAGACCCTGGGGCAGCAGAGCAGTGTGGTTGCTGAGGAACAAAGCTGGGATTAAAGACAAGACCAACATCTCAAATAAATCAGCTCAATTGCTGAGCCCTAACATATCTCTGCCAGGCCACCAGCCTCCTGAGGGAAGTCATTCCAATCAGGATGAATCTATTCCCAGCCCAACAGGCAACTCTGTACCCCCACATTAGGAGGAAAGGGTTTTTTTTTTTTTTCGTTCAATCCCTTACTTTCAGCCCCCTCTTTTCCCAACCAAATGCACTAATTAATTCCTTTCCTTGCTATTTATACCCATTAGTCACTGCAAAACACTGGCCCCCAGTAGATTTATGGTTTGATTTACTGAATATGTCTTGAGGGAGTATTATTCATGCAGTTAACTGAAGTCTAACAGTGAAAGTCTATATTATATTTGTAACTCTAGCAGGAATCATTATTTCATAGGGAAGCAATACCACCAGGCTCTAGCATCGGAAAAAGTAAATGTTTAGATAGAAAATCTTAGGCAGAAAAAAAAATAAAAAAGGAAAATGAAATCTCTTTCTTAGGCCTGTACATGGAATTAAGGATCTTGGGTGGGGCGGAAAGTGACTAAGTTCAAAAATGTACATTTTTTGAACCATCACTGGGAAAAGGCTGGGGAGGAGAATGAGGTTTCCTCTACAAACTGTGTGCCTTTTTTCTTAATTTCATGGAAACACCACTGCAAGATTTTCCTTCTCGTTTCTCTGGTGACAAGAAAATAAAACAAATCCAGCTGGGTCATTCTGCTCTCGCTGTCTTTCACCGACACAAAATGCTTCTTTTAATGCTTTTGCTGCCTCAGCCTATGAAACTAAAGATATTCTAAAGTCTCAACAAAGTTCAGGATCATACAGCATATGCTGCAAATCAGAGAGGCATCGCCCACCTCTCTATGGTCTTGACTTGCCAACAATCTGAAATGTAATTGCCTTACTAAGCAAAGCTCTTCCCACTGATTTGTTAAGGTTTGAGACTTGAGAGTCTTGACTGGCTTTATGGAAAAAATGTGCTGCAAGAGATGAAAGCATCTAAAAGCCTGGGATTGTGAAACTGGTAAAAGGGAAAGTATTCCAAGAGACGGGATTTCAGTCTTTCCTCTCTCGGCGCTGAGTCTGCTCTCTATCCTGATGTTGTTCTGCTTCTGGATTGACATACGATTTTGCATTGCTACTAACTGACATCTGAATCCCAGGTTCCTTAACTGGCATTTAAAGGCTTGAGCTCTATGCATTTTGACAGAAGAAGGGAAGGTTAAGTGGGAATTTGTTCATAGTCCCTAAGTACCTTTGCATACAAGGACGTGGTTACGTGGGGATGCAGCAATTCATGAATGTTCAGCCAGAAACTGTGAACTTAGGCTAGAGTCTCAAGGGACGTTGTCCAGCTTGTGAAATTTGAGGTGTTACAGTTAGTGAGTACAAGGATCCTTTCCTCCTTTAGAGATTTATGTCAGTGTGACCAGTGAGCTGTTCCAGGGGGAGGATATTACTAGCCTGCAAGAGGAAGGTCCTTCAAAATGGGTAGGATTAGCCATTAACGCAGTGCCACAAGGCTACCTGTGGAAACTAGGACTGAATTGAGCAATTCGCAGTTGATCATGAGGTAAATTTTAACTTATTTCTAAGTCATGTTGTCAAAAGGACAAACTTTAAAAAAAAAAAAAAACTGCATGAGAAGTCCTGCAATTTCTTCAGACCAGAGTGCTTGAAGTATCAGAAAGCTATGTCATGATGTCTCGAGCAAAGGAGAAACAAAACTTTGAGCAAGGGTCTACAGAAAAGTGAGGTAGAAATAAGCTCCTCAGAAAGATTATTAGAAATAATCAGAAATCCCACATGCATTGATTGATGGATTTGGGTGTACCTTAGGACAAGAAGAGTTGATCTACAATGACACTGAAAAAGCTGAGAGATTTGGGAAAGGAGATTAAATCAGACAAGTAAAAGTCCTTCTGTAACATAACAGAGAGAAAGGAAAAAAAAAGAATACCCAATAGGAAGGGGGCTCAGAGCTGGCTGTGAAAGAAGGGCCTAGACTAGATACACCTTGCTGTGGGGATAGAGAGCTGGGTGCAAACTATTATAAAATCATAGAATCATTATGGTTGGAAAAGACCTTCAAGATAATCAAATCCAACCATAAATCTACCCCCACCATGCCTAAACCATGTCCCTAATTGCCTCATCTACATCTAGCAGGAGTTGGCAAAGAAGCACCAGGCAAGCATAGCTCAAGATGAGCGTTAACCAAATGCAAAAACCTTCAGGTTTCTCGTCTGCACAACCCTGGCCTGGAGACTGTAAGTCTCTCATAATGAGAGCTTTGCAGTGCAAGGCAATCTGGGTAGGGGTCTGTTTTGAGTCAGCCTCAGTCTACCATGACATTTCACTTTCCTTTTGTGATTCCAACCTTCACTCCTGTTTTCTTCAGTACTCTTCTCCCCCCATGCCAATACTTCATCCCCGCCTCTGCTCTTATTTCTTACACTCCTCTTTCACACCTTCACTTTCCATGCCTCTGTCTGAACTACTTCATTCACCCTCACTTAACCTTCCTCTTCCCTGCTGTCCAAGCAACGTGACACATGGGACATGCAGTGCCACCAGTCTAGATGCCAGTCCATGTTATCATGGAAACACCAAAAGCAAGCTGTATCACATTAATGCCTTGTTGCTGGAATTTCCTATAAATTTTTGTGGAGTTTATGCAGTACAGGACCATCTTAAGGATTGGGACACTCCATCTCCGTTCCTGTATGTTCCCTTTCCCACTGCGGTATCTAAACAAACTGGAGTCTCTGGGGCCTCATCCTCTAATGATCTTGATCTCAAGTGAAAAACCACAAGGTTACAGATTTAGCCCTACATCTGGCAAGGTTTCAGTAATGCTGTAGGTTGAGAGGCTGCTTAAAGTATAAAGCTAGAAAGACCAAACTTCCTTGTGTTAGCAAATAATAATTTATGTGCACACAAATGTATATAAAAACTGGATGCTAAGTAAATAAGAACAGTGATAATGCAGAGGACTGAAACATTAACCTTGGAATAATAAAAAAGGAAGAAGTAAGCAAAGCCTCAGGTTGCACTTCTGTGTTCTCAGTGACTCTCTAAACATCCTGGAGCAGTTGGCTTAGTGGCCTAAATCCCAGGAAATATCACTAAAGTATAGAGTATCAAATGAACATTTGCTTTTCTTTCAGAAAGACTGGCAATGCTTTCTCCTCTTGCCACAATTCAAGAACACCAAATACAGCAGGGGCTGCTGCTCAGGGTTGCCTCTTTTCTATAGGTAGGTGGTTGTGTGAACATAAAGCAGGCATACCAGTGCCTGTCAATGAGACTCATAGACTGATGTTTCTTGGGGCATCCCACAACTCTTAGATGAGGCATGGCAGTAATACCCTTCTCATTTACACTCTGGAGCTTTCGTGATCCAGGTTAGTTTATGAAAATATTCTTCATTTTTATTCTGTTTCTTTAAAGGAAAGTTTGGAAGCTTACGATGATCCCATTCCACTTGCTGATCTGCAGCTGCAGGATAGGTACAGTGCCATGGGCCCTGGTGATGACAGTGATGACGCTCATTGGTATGTGTCCGAAGTCTATAACCTCGATGGGGACCACCTCCTGCAGAAGAGAGGCGCCTATCTGCTGACCTGACTTGGTGATTCTGGAGGTTTGTTGTTTGCTAAGGACCACGATTTGGGATTTTTGCATGGGAACTACCAGGGTTTATCTGGCCATCACACTGTAGCCCCTGATGCCTTTCCAGCAACAATACTGCCAGAGTAACTTGAAGCATATTGAGCATAACTGCAGAACTGTGGGAGCAAAGTTAAAGTGCTCAGATGGTTCCTTCTGAATCCTTGCAGTGGGGAAAATGACTTGAGAAGAAATGGAGTCATCCAGCAGGTCAGCACATGGGTGCATGGCTTTTGTCATGGGAAGGGCTTGGTTTCTGTGCCATGGGATACTCCTTGTGGAAGAAAGCCTCCTGTGAAGGGAAGAGATATGTGCCAGGGAGGGCTACGCTGAAGAGAAGCAAGAGTCTTGGGACAGAGCAGATGTGTCTTGTCATGAGAGCAGGACACGGGAGGGCCTTGTGCTCTTGCTGTAAAAGCAACCTGATTTGTGGGTCAGATCTAGTGCCTGTACACAAGCTTAGGGAACAAGCGTAGAAAAAATAGAAGTCCATGTGGAGTGCTATAACCGCCTCTGAATTGCAGAGCCATGGAGGGGTAGCTCTCCTGACAGAAGTGACTGAGGTGCTTTTCTTCAGAAAAAGTAGGGTGGGCAGGGATTGCACTCTATGTAAATAACAGAGCTGGGAGAAGTATGGGTCAGAGGACAGACCAATACAGATGATGCTCTAGTACTTGTCTGCTGCTGGCCACCTGATCAAGAAGAAGGAATAGATGAAGTCTATTGAGGTAGAGGAATCCTTAACAACTGCAGCTCCTGACAATCACAAGTCACAAGTGACTTCATTCACCCCACTATTTGCTGGAAGGGCACAAGGAAGAATGGACACAACCATTCAGAGATGTTTCTGGAATGAACTGAAGACAAATTATTTACGTGAGTGACCTGACTAGGGAAGATGCTCCATTGGAGATGTGAAGTCTGGAGGTAGCTTTGGCTGCAGGGACTATGAGAATCTGAAATCTGAGATCCTCAGAGGAGTAAGCAAGGCCAGTAATAGAATTACAACCCTGAACCTGAGGAAAGCTTACTTTTCTGCTTATTCAGGAACTTGCTTGGATCCTATGGAAAACTGAAGTAGATGACAAAGGAAACACTGGTTGATCATCTAGGACAACCTCTTCAGAATGGTCCTTCCCAGTGTGCAGAAAGTCAAAAAAGAATTGCAGAAGGCCAGCAAGGAGAGGTCCAAATTCATCCAATGGACTTCAAACACACACAGAAGAAGGAAGAACACAGGATGGAAGTAGAGAGAGGTTATTTGCAAGGAAAATACGAAGCTGCTGCTTATGCACATGGGAATAGATTTAGAAAGTAAGCAGAATTTGAGAAAATGGCAACTAAAAAAGGGTATAAATTCCACAGGTCAGTTTGTAGTTAGTAAAAATGCAGAGATTATTAGCCATAAACTTAAAAATATATGAAAAGCAATTTCTGTTGTTTTCACTAAACACTTTTAGAAATCTGGGCTCTTGGTTTTCTTAACATGTTCAGAAAACAGGAGCCTCATATTGATCTATAATCTCAGAAATGCATGAAGTGAGTGGAATCCCAGATAGCTGGAGCATTAAAAAAAAAAAAAACAAAAAAAACCCCACTTGCAGTAGCTATTAATTTTCCAGAGAACTGTAGCAGGCACATAAAGTTGTTTCAGATGTAAATGATTTTTAAAACTGAAAGATTATGTTTTATTGGGGGTTATAACTCAGATGTTAAAAAATGGCCTACTACAGAGCTTACAAAGTAACAGTTAAACACGCTGTAAATCACATTTAATTCCACAAGGGAGTGTGAATGAAATAGTAGCCATCAATGCTTGTCTCCTTTATTGCAAACTCTATATAGCATAATAGAAGAGAACAGAAAATGAGGTAGTGTCCAAGAATCCATGTGGATTGCTGTTGCAGAGAGGGAAAGAGATGCTAGATTAAATTTTGATACTGCCTTGCAAGGTTCCTGCTCCATGTTGTTTTTCTTCTAGTGATGTCTATGCTTTCATTCTTTTTGCAAGAAGAAGAAAAATACAGTTAACAAGTTCAAGCATTTAATACAGACAGTTATAAAAAAGATTTTTATCAAAAAAGAAGAAGAAGAAGAAACGTTTTGTTTTGAAGCTTCCTTTTCGGTGTGTCTGTCTGACAGTCCCATGACCTGGCTTCATGGGGCCGTTTGTGGTAGAGTTGTGACGATAACATTGCTGTGGATTTCATGAAAACTCACGTCTAAATAGAGGAATGAGACCCAAGCAGCAGCAAGGGAGGCAAGAGATATAGCCCAATACATGGTGTGTTAGGTGGCTTACTGGAAGGTGAGCTGGAGTTACCATAACCTGCAGAGTCAGCTTTGCTTAGACTTCTGATGTGCTGTTAGGCAATCACCGCATCATCAGGAGCTGAATCCGTTCTCTTGACTAAAAATATTCAAGAAGGCTCCAGAGGAGAAAAACAGCTGATCTGTTTAGAGCTGTGTTTAGAGCTAAGTGTTCCTTGGTTGGGAGGGTCCCATGAAATCCTTCTTTTCCTGATTTTATCTTCCAGGGAATCTTTGAGAAGTTTCCTGTTCTGTCCGAAACCCTAATTCTTCAGCAGCCACTTGCCTCAGAATGATTCCCTTCTCTATTGATGTATTTTGATATTTGATTTTGAATTTAAAATTCTGTTTTAAAGTACCTGTAGGTGCTACATGAGTATTCCTGATGAACATTGATGGAGAAGATATTCTATAAGTGTAGCTTTTTGAACACTAATACCATCACAGAATTGGATTTTTTTTAATTGCTTTAAGCTGGCTTCTCAGACGTTTTTCACATATGCAGTTTGTGAAAACTATAGATGAGGATCCATGGATTAGCAGCTTTCAATGAAATCTCTCAAGACAAATTCTTCACTTTTGTAACTATGTGAGAGTAAATAGAATGAAACAAGAGCTAAACTGGGTTTCCCCACGCGGACCTAATTTGAGTGCTACCTGTCCATGTGGCTCTGAAGATTGAAGACAGAAATCATGACTTAGTGGATGAAGTGCCGTTTTCCTCAAAGTCCTCACTGTTCTCCATGTTTTGTTGGGACATATGCCTCTATATTTCATTTAGTTGTGCTAAAAATTGCTCTTAGAAATGAAAAGCTGGAAATAAATCAATAAAAAGAGGTAATGATTAGACTTGGATGGCTCAGCAGGGCCTGGGTAGGGCTTGAGTATTTGAAAAGGCTAAGATGCAAGTTATTCCCTTTTGAAATGTTCTTGTTTGATTTGTTCCACTCAGGATGCGTTACTAAGATGGTAAGAGGAGGAGGAAGGGAGAAAGAAAGAGGAAAACTATTTGATGGCATAAATATGTGGGGTAGCAATGCCAACCACAGGCAGAGGCCTCATCATGGAAGAAGTATGACTTCTTCCAGCTTGTTTAAAAAAAAAAAAATAATCCCTTCGGCTCCAAACATGACAACTTTGCCCCACTCCAGTGTGGAGGAGACTAAGCTGGAGGGAGTCTGTCGTGGAGTGTTGATGGACCCACAGTGACTCTCCGTGGATGCTTGAAGCTATTGCAAACTAGGCGCTGCCTGACACAGTTTTGAAGGAGGAGAAATATAGAAGGCAGTTTCCTGTCTGCAAGGGAATAGAGGAACTCAGCTGGAGAAGCCTCTGCGGCTCCCAACTGATCCTCTTCGCTTCCCTAAAAATACAAACCCCAAACGCCCCCAAAAAGGGAAGCCGACCGTTCTAGCAGAAGATGCAGAAGCCTTCTTGATACAAGCAGTTCCTCAAGATCATCATCCTGACACATCCTGAGGCTTTTTGGAAGAAACTTTGATGAAGTTGTTTTCCAGGTAGGAGGAATTTTCTTCTTTCGTAGCGTTCGTACAGCTGTTGAGGGCTCTTTAGATGGGAACAAAATAACCAGTTTTTGAAATCCCAGGTTGCGGCTTATGCAGTGTTTGCCTCTGCTCAAATATTTTCAAACAAGCTGCCAATTTCAATTATGTTGCATTTAGTGTGTGCTATGGAAAAGGGAGATATTTTTCTGTGCTTTTCACCTTTTGGCAAGTTCAGGCATTTTCCTGAGTGCAAGATATTTTTCAAGGTATGGGTATTTTGAACCTCAGATTCTTATGTGCCAGGGCCCAGGGCTTAGAAACCTCATCTCTCAAGACCTGTTGAAACAAATTCTCTCCTAGTGTAACTTAACTGAATTCATCAGTTATAACACAATTAAGTCATTGTCTGTACCGCTAATAGCGTGGTGTCTTTCTGCCACCGTGAAGCATGGTGACTGATAGGACTCTTCTGTGGTTTTAGAAAAAATCAAAAATAAAGGTATATATTTTAGATTAGACTAACACAGAATTTGTATTTCCTACATGCACTGATCTTCATTTGCAGACTCTTCTCTTTTTTTCCAACTGCGACAACCTCTTCACAAATTCCGGCATGGTTTGTTGTGCTTATTTTGGGTGTCAGCTAATTATGTAGCTGTTTCTGGTGTCTGAACTCCTGCCTCGGTGCTGTGAGTTGTAAAATGTGTATATGATCCTGATTTGCGGCTACTGAAGCTCTAGCAGTTCGCTGGCAGCTATGACTGTACAAACGCGTTTGCAGTATTCCCCAGCGCTGGCATGTGCTGCCCGTGGAAGGAGACTGCTCTTGCAGAGGGTGGGACACTGCCCGGGAGGAGGCTGCTTCTCCCGGCTGCAGCCACCCTGCAGCTACCATTTCTGCAGTTTTGGCCTCCTTTCCCTGTGCCTTGCACTGATTTAAGTCCCTGATTTAAGCAGTAGGATAGCTGCAATGGGCAGGAAATCATCCCACTGGATGGTGTACCCGGGAGTTGAAGTGTCAGAATAAATTTGGGTAGAGAATGTGACAAACACTTTAGTTCCTTCCATGTGCAGTTTTCAAGTGCAGTGTGCATATGAATGAGGAAGAGGATTGGCATTTCTATAAACTTTTTTCCAAATGGGACACACTTTTTTTCCTTTTTTTTTTTAAGGTGAAAAAAAAATCACAGAGCAAAATGCTGTCAGCATATCTGGATAGTAGCACAGCATTACCCCTTGGTCATGATCACAGAAAAAAAAAAGTTGGGATTGGATGATAGACCAGCAGTGCAGTTGTAAAATTTAGTCCATATAACTAGTGTAATTTTTCTTTCTTGATAGTGGCATGATTTTGGTGGATGTAATAACTCTCTTTGCAAGGAGCTTCGCTAGCTTAGAATGAGGAACACCTGGAATTTTGTAAATCTATAGTGAATGTTGTAATATTGAAGGAGAAAGGTAAGGTGAACAAGGAGGAACTTCAGCCATATGAATGTGTGCAGTAAGACAGACCGTGGGCTGTCCTGGCCAGGCACTTGAGATGAACTTTCTAGTATGTTAAAATCGTATAAACTGCCTCTGCTTTCTGTAGCACCACTTATCTTTAAAAGGTCAGTTGTATTTGCAGGAATTTCCCTCTCTGCCTTATGAGATTAGAGACTCTTTCTCCCCACACCCTGTGAGATTGTGCAGATAGTTGTAAGCATGCAACAAGCCAAAAGGAATTTGTACGCTTTAAAGAGTCATTACAAGTCATTTATTTGCATTAAAATTACCTTTAATTAAGTTGATCATGGTGGAGAAGTATCCATGAGCAGAGAACTTAGGGCCTCTTGCAAGACCATGGTCTTATGCAGGTAAATTCATACAGATTTGGAATCATGTGGGTAATGAGCAGGTCACCTGGGGTCTGAATGTAAGAGCATCAGGCACTGCTGAATGGGCCAAGACCATACATTTTTCTGCTGAGTCCTTGGGACCTCAGGTGGAAGTGTTAGCCCTTAACGCTGCCTACTGCTCTCATAATTGGTTTAATGGACCTGAAACCATTTCTGAAGTTTCCCTGGGATTTCCTCACAAGCAGTTTATGTATTTTTCTCGTGAGGAAGTAGATGTATCACTTAAGAGTACAAATACTGAGAGAAAAATGTTTTGAGAGAAGTCTTTGTGAGGCCTTATTCCTAAAATACCTTAGCCCTGCTCTTGCCAAAGGATGGGAGAGAGGGTAAGGTGGAATAGCATGGGCAAACCCAGATATTCAAATAACATGAGTCAGTTTCCAAAATCATAATATTCAGTTTGATCTTTGTTTGTTTGTTTTGCTTGTTTGTTTTTCTGTCCTGTGACTGCTCAAAAATTTTCTTCCATGTCCATAAAATGTAGTAATCTGAAATGTACCCTTTTGTCAGTGAAATCTGAGATTTCCGTTGAGAAACTTAACAGCAGGGGGGTGAGGCACTAAAGAAAACATCAAACATTAGGATATTTGTGATAGAATCACAGCAACTAATAACACAGTGAGGATGATAGAGTAGAAGCTGTTATCCAGCCCAGTCTAGCAGATTCCCCAAACAGAATCCACCATGTACAGCAAACTTCACCCCCTCCATCCATTTAACCTTAATGAAGTCACCAAATGGGACTCTAGCATAGCAGAAGGCTAATGTAGCTCCATGTGCTGAGATATGTGAGCAATTAATGTAATGTGTGGGGTAGGGCCTGTATATACTTTCCAACCCTAGATGCTCACAGTCCAGTCCTCCAGCTCTGGCTCTGCGCTTCACAGCTATGGAAAGTCCCAGGCACTACCTGGAAAGCTGAGGTTGGAAAGGGAATGGATGTGGCTGTGCTGGAAATGACTGCTTGGCTGGCATGAAGGCGCAGATGAAATGGACAGAGAGGATCTGTCTGAAGGATCAGGATAGGGGCGTTGACGTGGGAAGTGGATGGAGAGCTTGTGCTGCTAGGTGGCATGGGGAGCAAAACTTCAAAAAGTAATAATAATAAAAAAGGAGACTGTACAATACAATTGAAAAAGAAGATCGTGTGTAATAGCATAGCAGAGAAGTGACATATGTCCAATGAAGTAGTTGCATTTTAAGATGTACTTTTTCTACATGGCTTTTCTGTCTGTGCTGTGGCAAAGGCCATAGTGCTTGGTGCCTGTAGAACTGTGGGCAAGGGCAGTGTTGTGCCAGGGCTGGCCCTTGCTGTCTGTGTAGTTTTAACTGCCCCCTCTGTAATCCGTGTGACTGCCTGGAGAGAAGCTGCTCTTCACTGCGCCCTCCTCACCCACGCGCGTGGCGGGAGGGAGGGAGGTGGTTAAACTCGGGACACTGCGATCTCTGAGTCAGATACTTGGCCAAACCCCCAGTATTCCCAGCCTCTCCAAAAAGCAATGTGTCCAGCTTCCTGCGTAATCACAGAGTGCTGGCTTTGAAATGATTCTATCTAAAGGCACGAAGCTGGTATTTCTTTCAAGAAATCAGTATCTCCTGCAGCTCAGCTTTGTGGAGGACAGGTAAGATGTGAAAAACCTGTATGAAGGACAGATTGAGGAAGCCTTCATCTTCACCAAAATGCCTCTTTAACATTAGAACAAGTATCTTACACATATAACATCTATTCTCTTCAGCACAATAAAAATTGAGGCACACTGACCTAACCAGGGATTTCATGCAGCCACATTCTTTTTTTTTTTTTTTTTTTTTTGGATGATGATGGTGAATAGCCTTGCTGCTCCTCTGAGCTCCTTGCTGGAAGCGAGAGGAAAGGACTGAGGGGCAAAGTTTTCAACAGGGGCATTTGGGTGCTAACCTGGAGGTATGTGGGAGGCATGGGCCTGACTTGCTTTGAGCTGGTCTCCAAGCAGAAAATGTCTAGCTTTGCCAGTGTGTGGTCTGTGTGCCATGAAGCTGCCATGCTAGCACAAGTGTCCTCCAGTCACAAAGACAAGATAACGTCTTCTGTATTCCCTGTGGATAATAATTGTTGCTTGTGTTTTATCTTGGAATACCTTTTCATCTCCTGGTTCCTTGTGAACACTTGCGTGCATCTCCAAGGCCTTTTTGAACTAGTTCTCCATTTTTCCTGCATCTGAAGTTATCATAACCCTACACAGAACCTGCACCTAACCCTACATATATGCAGATGGACTTTAGAGACCTAGTGATGTGTTGAATATTAAAGTCCTGCTCTTCCTCAAATGCTTGTTTATCCTACGTTCACTCCATGGGTTGTGCATGCTACACAGCAGCACTGTTGAGCAAGGGGAATGTGTAGGATCACCATGGCAAGGTGGAGGCTGAAGGGTCCTGCACTTAGTTCACCTGCTCAGTGGGAGCACAACGAGTGCAGGTCGTTACTTCCACATGGGTCCAGGGTAATGTCACTGGAACTAATATGGTTATGGGGCAGCTGAGCTATATCTGGGCAGTAATTGCGGAATGGGAAACTCCTGAGGTGTTGCCTACAGCTCCATCACCTGATCTCTCCCCTCAGAGTAACAGAGAAGATCAAGTACCTCTAAATCATTTTTACCAGACTCCATCAAAATAACTTTTTTGAAGTTACTTAGCTTTCAGATCAGTATAAAAATCTACACTGGAGACCTAAAGATGCATCCGCTTTTTGCATCGTGGTGAGAGGGAAGTCATGTATGAATAGCAGAGTTGCTACACAGGGTTTATAAGGAGCACTGACTGGCTTTGTGCATACCCAGCAGAGCTGGGAGGTGGTATATTGTGCTTAACAGGTTACTTGTATTTTCCTACAGGCATCTAAATATCCCAAGGAACTGCTGAGATGTTCCAGCAAGCCCTTTTTTCAACTCTTCTTTGTATGGTGCTAGTTCCTCTCCATGCTCAGCTTGATGTGGATACTGGAGACATCAGTGCTAGCTCCTGTGCAGGTATTAACCAGATAATTTGGGTGAACCAAATTTCTGTCCTTTGCAGGTAGCAATTTTATGGAAAGCTGTGACTATCTTCAGTTCAAGAGATTGTTTGCAAGGAACTAAATTTGTCACATTACACTTCACCTGTTCCTTTGCACTCCTGGGCAGCACCTTGGCATAGTGATCTCTCATTATATAGGAAACACCATCTTTGGCCAAATTCCTCATTTCTGAGTTTGCATCAGAGTGCAGAGAGTTAGGAAATGAAGAACTCAGATCTGCCAGTGGTGGATTCTCCCAACTGTTGCAGTACTAAGTATAAATAAGTCTTCAGAATTGAATTCTGCATCTGATATTAAAAATAATCTATTTTGAATTTGATTATTTCAGTACATTTTTGGTTGCAGTGTGAAGTTTGTTTATATGTCCAGCCTGGCTACCTAAAAACAGCAATGTTTTCAAGATTGATTCAATAGAGGGTAAATGTTATGATTTTGAAGTCCTTGATAGCAAAAAATCTTCTAACATGAATATATATATTACTACTAGAGCTAGGGTTGTGGGGTTTTTTTTGTAGTTGTTGTTATTTAAGGAGGATGGTTGGTTTGAAATTGTACATAGCTCAGAGAGAACAACCAGCAGTGTTTCTTCCAATTATTTCCAGGAAGAAATAACTTATGATTAGTAAGATTCGCAACACCCCTACAGGAATCTGAATATCATGCCTTGTGCTGTTGCTGCTCTCTTCAAAATTCGGCGTACTTTGAACTGTGCAGTCCATGTTTCTGAGGATTAGAGAAGGGGATGCAGTGTTACATAAAATGCTCTAACATGTCGTTTCTCCCTGTAGAAAAGAGAGACTGCCCCATCAATGTGTACTTCATCATTGACACTTCGGAGAGCGTTGCTCTGCAGACTGTGCCTATCCAGAGCCTTGTGGATCAAATAAAGCGGTTCATCCCTGTGTTTATCAATAAACTGGAGAATGAGGTCTACCAGAACCAAGTCTCCATCACTTGGAGGTTTGGAGGCCTTCATTACTCAGATGTGGTGGAAATTTACAGCCCTTTAACAAGCAGCAAAGACACATACCTCACCAAGCTGTACGCCATTAATTACCTTGGCCGGGGCACCTTCACAGACTGTGCTATCTCCAACATGACAGAGCAGATCCAGAGCCAGATGGCCCCTGGTGTGAACTTTGCAGTGGTCATCACAGACGGCCATGTAACCGGCAGTCCCTGCGGAGGGATGAAGATGCAGGCCGAGAGGGCCCGCGACATGGGGATCAAGCTCTTTGCAGTGGCCCCCAGTGACAATGTCTACGAGCAGGGGCTGCGGGAGATTGCGAACCTGCCGCATGAGCTGTATCGCAACAACTATGCCATCACTCAGAAAGACACCCTGGACATCGATGTGAACACTACAGACAGGATAATCCAAGTCATGGTGTGTACTGTTGATCCACGCTGATGCTCTTGCTTACTTCAGCTGGAGACAGAGTGTATAATGATAGCAAGTATAAAAAAGGGCCCACTAAACGGTGCCAGCAGTGAGAAAGGCTGGGTCAGGAGTGAAGGTGCGTGGCTGAGAGGTGGGATGCTTTGTGAGAGCCTTGTGGCTATCAGCAGAGATCTGTTGAGCACCTGTGACACGGGAAAGTCTCCTTGTTTCTCTTCCTTTTTTATGTCCATCCAGTCCTTCCAGTAGTTTTTGATCAAAGGGAGTTTTGACTACATCCAGTTTCTCTGATTGGGTGCTAAAGCAGGGCTCCTTTTTTGGCACCTCTGTTCCCCAACGTTTCTAGATAGGCTGCCATTAGAATGATGTTTGCTGTGCTAGCTCAGCTCCCTGCTGCCTCCCAGAGGCTGAGGAGCATGGGGAAAGATCAGTGAGGGTGCCTGATTTTTCTGTCAAGTATCAGAATGGAGTTTAAAGCTCCGTCTGTGAAGCATTGCTTATCAGGGTCTCTATTCAGGTATGTTTAAAGCTATGGGACCTTTACCATCCTTCTCCCTGATAGTAATATACATCTCCAAGAGGAGACACGTGGCTCTGATGCTGTTTTTCTCTCGGAGCCGGCTGTCTTACTAATTATGTTTGTTCTGTCTTCTCCTTTGCAGAAACATGAAGCCTATGGAGAGGTGAGTGAGCAGCATCTTTTTGCCATTTCCACACAACACAGCTTGAAGTTTCCTTGCTTAGAGAAGACCATCTAGCACCTCAAAAGAGGAGAGCTGATTTTACTCTGAGCTGCATAAGACAGGAGCTCTGCCTACCTGTGGAAACCTGTACAGGATCTGGAGACCTGTTGTTTTACCTCCCAGTTAACCTCCCTTCCTGCCTCTCCACTCCTGTGATTTCCCTCCCATCACTGAACTCAGGTCAATTCATTTTATCTCCCTGGGGGCCTCATCTCATCATCTTGGGTTTGGAGACTTGTTTTGTAGGTGGTCTACAAACCAAGGTTAATGAAAGCTGATTTCATGTGAATGGGCCTTGACCCACAGAGAGAGATGTATGAAGAATGAGGCCCCAGAGTGCTTGTGAATTGCATTAAGAGCCCCAGAATGCATTTTACTAGACATTGAGCAGTCCTGTTCTTCGAGTTTGGGCCCAGAGCCAAACCGAGATGAATGTGCCTGTGGTAACATGCTGCTTTTAATTTATGGGTAGGATTTTTCAGCATGTTTATTGCTGCCTGAAATGTGATACCCACTGGATTGGTATTTTTTACTAGTTTTTAGTCACTACAATCAATGGAAGAGATGTGTGGGCAGGAGACAGTCCTGCTGTGCACAGCCTTGCCTTGGGCGCGTGCTGGCTCAGAACATGAAGTGAAAGGCATGCTGCTGTTGCAAACCTCCCGTTTAACTTCATATTTTTCAGTGCTACAAGATGAGCTGCCTGGAGATTGCAGGTCCACCTGGTCCCAAGGGATATCGAGGGCAGAAGGTAAGTTGTCCTTCAGCATGTTAGAGCACATTTGATGCATGAAAATCTGTTAGGACAGCAGGAGTAAGACAGAAGTTTTCTCAAAAGTAGGATACTCTCTTGTGCAGGGTGTCTAATTCTGCCAAAAGCCACAGCATACTCCAGCCTCTGTTGAGCCACGCTGTGAGTTTCCCTGCCCATACAGCCCTTTTCCCACCTCCCCTGGAAAAAAGCAGATCCATTTCCACAAGTATGCTAGTGGAGAGCCTTTAGCAGCATCCAAATACAGTCTGATGCTACCAGAAACAGTCTTTTATTTACAGTCAACACCAAGCCCTGACTTATGGTTTGTTTTGTTCTTAGGGTGCGAAGGGCAACATGGGTGAACCAGGCTCCCCTGGACTGAAGGGGCGACAGGTGAGTTATGGAAACTCTTCCCTGTGCTGCAGTTAGCAGTGTTCTTTCAGCAGTAAGTGGAGCTGTGTCTGTATTGTGCCCTAGCTAATTCTCATTTTTTCCTTTCTTTAAGGGTGACCCAGGTATTGAAGGCCCAATTGGATACCCTGGTCCCAAGGTAAGAATCATCTAGCCAGTGACTGAGCAATTTTGCATTCATTGTTTTATTCTTATAGGGTGTTTGTTTGGGATTGTTTGCTTGGCTTGACTTTTTTCAAAGCAGGAGAAGATTCGGGATAACTTTCCACTATTCATTATTGCTTACCGCCTTGCCCTTACCCTGCGTTACCCTCCCCTGCTGAAAGTAGAGGACAGACATCACTCAATCCCTCAACTTTGTGCTTGAATGCCACCATCTTCAAAGCGATGTCCCTGCTGTATCGATCTCCTCCAATGTCCTCTGATTAGCACTGAAGGGGTTCTGTAACTCCAGCTGCTTTGATTTAGGCACTTGATGCAAATTTAGGAATTGTTGGTGATATTCCTTCTGGAAGTATGAGCAACATCGGGATTCAGCTGCTGCCTATAGGTAGGCATGTGCCTGTCCTCAGTGGTGCAGAAGAATCTACTTCTCAACCTGCCCATCTCCATCTCACCTCTGAGTTCCCCTGTGTGTCTTCTGTCTCTGCTTTATACCCTGCCTACAGTCCTCAAGCACTAACAGAGATTTTTTTTTTTTTTTTTTTTTGTCTTGCTCTAGGGTGTTCCAGGACTGAAAGGAGAAAAGGTGAGAAAAAAACTTTTATAGTGTGACTGGTCACAGGGCCAGAGAGCATCTGTTTGTTGTAATGAAGGGATTTTTGAGTCCAAGTGTAGCCATGGTTGTGGAAATAATAATCCTGTTAATAAGTGCTTGAGAAAATGAGGAGAGATTTTCTAGGGTTTCCTAAGGACTGTCCTGGATATTCTTACTTAGCTACTTGGGAAGTGGGGTAGTCCGTTAAATTCCAACATTTGATGTTCAAAAATGTAGGTGGTGACTTTATAACAAACTAAAACAAAAGCTGATCCAGTGCTGGTATAGATCATTTTTCTTGTGACATTGGGAGAAATGCAGCACTTTGCACCAGCTGTTGATCTGGTCAGTGGAGAGAATGAGGCAAGGAACTTGCTGGAGAAATAGGTCCCAGCTGATTTTTCTGCAGAGTAGGGAGTGACAGATTGCAGAGACATTTGCACAAAAATGTATTTGTCCCCTTACACGCAAATTAAGGAACCGGAAGGAAGTTTTGTGTGAGCCTAGCTATTCTGCCCTGGGACATGGACTTATGGTCGTGATGAGCATGATGTTGGGAGATGGGCTGACTCCTGTCCTCTTTTTTTTTTCCCCAGGGCGAGATTGGATCTGATGGACGAAGGGTAAGAAAGGACCTTTCCTACCTTGCATGTTATTCCAGCTTTGAACCTTTGAATGTCTCTAACAAATAACGGATTATTTTTTCCCTTTGATTCTAGGGTGCTGCTGGCTTGGCAGGCCGCAATGGCACTGATGGACAGAAGGTAACAACGCTGGGAACACACTGTAATTTCACATCCATTGTTTCATTTCTTTACATCCCATCTTCCTCACAGATAGTTTTGTTTCTTCAATTCCACCCACTTCTATCCTGTTCTTACTGAAGTTTCTAAGAGCTTGTTAGCATGTTATTCTGCAATGTCCTATATAAATAATTGAGTTGGAGATGTATTCTTTTGAGTCACAGAAGTGCTGTGCCTTCATCAGCAACCATCTGTACTCCTGCATCGGAATTTGGGTGTAGACAGCTCATCTTTAGTGTTAGTGACCTACATACACCTGTTACAGGATGCGCATGTTGTCTTTGCAGGCATTTGATCTGCACATGCAGTTTCTCATGGAGTCTAAGGTGTCATCTCTCAAGTGCTGCTTGTTCTTACCACTAAGGTTGTAAGGCCAAATTACCCTGTAATTCTATAACCCTATAACAAAGTCCCTAAAGTCCCCCATTGCCTGTAAGGTAATTGAGAAGATTTCAGCTGACCTTGTTGCTGGCCAGTATACATTGGTTTTGCCCTGCACTTTATTTTTTTTTCCAAATAGGGAGAACTATGAGTTAATACCAGTTCTTCCTTCTGAATACAAACTGCCTGCTGAATCTCTAAAGCTCAGAAGTCCTTTAGAAATTTGACACAAGGCTATGGTTTCCTCATACCATTAAGTCAACCTGGCAAGGAGGGAAGCGAGTTTCATCTTTCAGCACCAATGAGCTATTTGGTTGACTTAGTTGTGTTATGAAATTAAGCTCCAAGTGTTAGTGAAAAGCTGAAAGTGACAGGTAATGTCGCTTATGCAAAAGGCAGTAAATGCTAGCGCATGGATGACCTAAGTGTTTGATATTGCCTTTCCTACTCCTTTCCAGATGGGGCTAGATACACAAAGAAGTTTTGGAGCACAGAGCTAGGCTGTTATTACATAAGATTACTCATAGATTCACCTGATACTTCATATCTGAACTAATCTGTTGCAAGACACTCAACAGAGGACCAGCACAACCTTGGTCATGAATGACCCTAAAATCCAATTTCTAGAGAGCTTTTCGCAAGCCTTCAGTTTTGACCCAGGGCATATATGTGGGGCGAGGAGTGTGCTTGAATTTCCTGCAATAGCCCTACAACCATTCAGGATTTACCATTTGTATCTGCATACCCCTATTCCTATTTGAAGGAACACATTTGCTTTTTATTCTCTAATTGATCACAGGTATGTTCAGCTGATAATGTTAAAAATGAGTAACTGTGTTACATGAAAAGCTTTATTTTTCTCTTCTGATACCAAGATTTTTTTTCTGTTTTCTTTTTTCTGAATGTTCTCTCTCCAGGGCAGGCTGGGGAGAATTGGACCACCAGGCTGTAAGGGAGACCCTGGTGACAAGGTAGGAATGCATTATTCTTTCATCCAGCAGATCACATGAGCAGCCCCATTAACTTTACCTGGTGAATGGTGCTTCACCTTACCTAAGATATGACTGATGAGAAGTTACTAGCCCATTTTCTTTGTGTTGCATATTTGAGTCCCAGGCTTGAATGACTGATGAGACTGCCCTTTTTTGATGATTAGCCCTTTTTTCTGTTTATCACATATTTGAGTCTCAGGCTTGCAGCAGGGAGCATAGCCTGAAATGCTGCCTTTCCATAGGCAGGAAAACTGGGATCCCCTAATGTTGTTCTATTCTATGTATGGAATGCTCTTTTCCTTAAGAGTAGCAGCAAGGTGAAATTGAGTTTGAGTCACTAGAGTGACTTTCTAAGGGTGTTAATTTATTCTGCAAGAAAGCTGTATGTTGCTGGTACTGAAAAATATATTCTTTCCCTCCCTAGGGGCCTGATGGCTACCCAGGAGATGCAGGAGACCAGGGACAAAGAGGAGATGAAGGTGCAAAGGTACATATCTGCTGAACAGTGACCTGAGAGTATGGAGAGGGACCATCAGTGGGGACAGCTGAACGCTATTGGCTGTATTTATTCTTAACTCCAATGGTACCTCATGGAGTTGGTAATCTCTGCCCTACCTCTGGTGCATGGATCCC
This sequence comes from Crypturellus soui, assembly GCA_032275445.1. Classification (NCBI taxonomy): domain Eukaryota; kingdom Metazoa; phylum Chordata; class Aves; order Tinamiformes; family Tinamidae; genus Crypturellus; species Crypturellus soui. The sequence continues at coordinate 83,094 of JAUBNY010000387.1, read as the reverse complement.
ATCACCAGCAGTGGGAACCAAGGGAAAAGTTTTGCTGACCGTCCCCTTTTGGTTCCATGTGGTACATGTCGGTGGTGTACAACAAAATCCACATGTCAATAATGATGGTTGCTCTCTGGCTGTTTCAGGGAGATCCTGGCCGACCTGGTCGCAGTGGACCTCCAGGACCTCCAGGGGAAAAAGGGAGCCCGGTAGGTTCATGCAATATTTATGTCTCCATTGTCTTAACAGAAACTGCTCCGTGTGGCACAGATCCAGAGCATTATCAGTTGCAGAGGATGAGCCACTGCTCACAGGGCAACTGTTACACAAAGACAAAAAGACGGTGTTTAGATATGTATCTGTTCAAGGATGGACTGTGTGACGTAGGAAAACAGATGTGCACTTTGCTCCGTCTTCACACAAACTCTGTTTCTTTTCCAAGGGTATTCCTGGAAATGCTGGAGCCCAAGGACCTCCTGGAAGCAAGGGAGGAAGAGGTGAACCAGGACCTCCTGGACCTAAAGGAGAGCCTGTAAGTTCCTCAGTAGCTCCCCGAGAAGTGTGCATACTGCAAAAGTGTGATCCAGGTGTACAGACAATCATTGAGCAGGCCATCAGGAAGGGCAACAGAAACTTATTACCTTGATGTCTGAGCAAGGCCCAGAAACAACCCTGATAGCTTTCTGCTTATCTCCCTGTCTGCCATCCCTAATAAATCCCACTGTGAGTGCTAATGCCTGCCCGGAGCTCATCTTAACCTTGGTAGGGCTGAGTAAGGACACAGGAGAGTTATCTCTGAGTTTTTTTGGGAGTTCACACCAAAGATGAGACAACAAATGGTTCATATTTGTCAAGCAGCTTCAATTGTCTGCTTTTTGTATAATTTGCATAGGTTTCTCCTCTTTTCTTATAACTGCTTTGGATAATATCTAGCTGGCAGAAATAAGTCTAGTCTCCTTAATTGCAAAGAAATCATTAAAAACATGGGGCACAAGAACCATCTGAGCTTTCAGCAACCTGAAACAGTTTGCCTCATCTTAAGAGCTATACCTGTGTATTTCTAAATCTGATGTTTACAGGCAACACCATAAGCCATTTAACTTCAATCATTTCAGAGGAGCATCCCATAGTCTCCCAAAACCACAAATACTTCTGTGCATGCCCACATACTCTTTGGCTGTCCTCTATCAAGTTCCCTAGACCACTGGCCTCTCATAGCAGCAGACTGAGGATAACATCTCCATGAAGAATAAAGCAGCACCGCTCCACCAGCATCAAAAGGGCAGAACCTAGCTGGTGCAGATCAGCTGATGTGTTTGTACGATACAGTGGGAAAAGCTAGGGCAGATGAGCTGAAAATAAAGCAGAGTGTTTTATCCTAAGGGGATGAACCATGAGTGTCAGTATGGACACTGCAACCACACCCATCCCAAGAGAATCATCTGGTTCTGACTTCCCAAGAGCAGGCAGTGCCTAACATGGGCATGCCTGTTCCTCTGCAGCTGGGATGCTAAGTGGGGATAGGAGATGTATTTCTTGAACTAGGAGGGAAAAGACAGATGTAGCCAAGCATCACTGTTTCAGGTAGCATCTGTGTTTGCATCCAGTTTATGTGATTGCTTTCTGTGTCTGCCAAGGGTCGACGTGGAGATCCAGGGACAAAAGGCAGTAAAGGGAGCCCTGGAACCAAGGGAGAAAGGGTGAGTAAAGCAACTACACACATCATTGCAGACTGAGGTGTGCGTGATGCACTGCTGCCAGGCAATGCAGGAGCCCTAGGGCAGAGCTGGGAATTGCAGAGCACAGTGCTACACATGAGTTCTGCTCCCATTGTGTCTGCCCTGACCTCAAGGAACCAAGACAATAAGCTCTGAAAGAGAAGTCCATGCTACTCTACCTGACTTGATCCAGACCTGAGTGAGGATGAAGGACCGTAATTCTAAAGTCTGGGAGTTGTGTTCAGAGGGTACTCTACCCTGACTTCCTCACTTGAACTGGTGCTAAGAAGCATCAGATTTGAGAATAGCATCACTGCTTGTCAGTCCTCAGAGAATTTTGTTGCACACCACTGGATTTGGGAACCTGCCTGACAAGGAATATCTTTATCTTCATCACAGGGAGATCCTGGTCCAGAGGGTCCTCGTGGCCTGCCCGGAGAGGTTGGAAGCAAAGGAGCAAGGGTAAGCAGCATTGGGTCACGGCAGCCAATAGAGAGAGAGTGCTACTGTCCCAGGAGAGCTCGCCAGCTCCTCCCACCAAGTGTGTATGTGATGCAGCATCCCCTCCATCTGGCTGGACAGTCCTCACTCCCCACCTGTGCTTCTGCAGAGGGGGCCGATCGCACAGCTGAGCAGTGCTCACTGCACAGAGAGTGAAACTGGGATTTGTGGTTGGAGAGGACTCTGCCGTGGGACAGTCTCTTAGATGGCTTGCCATCAGAAGGGGAGATTGTTTGGAATTTTCCATATGGTTTGGAGGGGTGTTTCTGTCTGCTCCTGTGTCTTCTCAGTTCTTACTTTGCTTTCCAGGGAGATCAAGGACTCCCAGGACCTAGAGGCCCTTCAGGTGCTGTGGGAGAGCCAGGCAACATAGTAAGTTGTCTTAGGGCATTTTTGCAACCCTCGCCCCTCTCTCAGGTGATATCTCTCCTTATCAACATAAGCTGGCTACACCGTCACTCCCAGAGGGGAGAGACTGCAAGACCTTCTTGCAAGGAGGTTCAAAAACTATCGCAACGACCCCTGCTAATCCTTGTCAGTGTCAAGAAGAGACTCCTTGATGCAGGGCCCAAGAGTTCTTGCTTCTGAGCTCAGACGTGCTCAGCAGCAAAAGTTCACTACCATTTCCACCATGGATGTGTTCCCAAAATAATGTGGGAGCAGAGTACTTAGGGAAGATGGATCTGCTCCAAATACCTATTCAGCCTATTTTTTTTTCTTAATCCAGTACCCCATTTTTAAGTTGTGACAGGATGTCTGGGTAGCTGTCTGGGATGCAGGAACCCAAGTGATGAATTAGTGTTGCAGTAACCATACTGGGAAGAGAGAAGATCTTGCAGCCTCATCTCCACAGCCAGTTTCCCCAGCACAATCCCCCGTACAGCCAGGGAGCCTCAGGAAAAATTCTCATATACTCTCTCTATTCTCCCCAACACTACCCTACAGGGTTCACGTGGGGATCCGGGTGACTTGGGCCCAAGAGGTGATGCAGGACCACCAGGACCAAAGGTAACAACTCTGAATGCAGCTCCGTGCATTTAAGAGATGCTTTTTTTATTTATTTATATATTTTGTTTGTTTGTTTTTTAATTGGGGAGAAAATGGCCTTGGCTGTCACTAGTATTGCTAGGTCAGAAAAGGCTGGGTTTTGTTGCTGACTGGACATTTCTTTTCTACTAAAGGGTGACAGAGGCAGACCTGGTTTTAGCTATCCTGGCCCCAGAGGATCGCAGGTATGTATATGGTTCATGGAATGCAGGTATATGCACAGGGAAGATGAAGGAAGTAGGGAAATATGATGAGAACCATGAGGAAACTGAAGTCTATGATGAGGATCAGGAAGCCTTTCTTACGAGGCTGTTTTTTGTCCTTTCTGGATTGAGGCAAGAGAGCTACTCCCTTCACGCATGGCTGAAAGGCTCCAAGGAGGATTCCCTGCCAGGATGCTTTACTATTTCTCTAAGAAATGTTGGGATAGCAGATCTGTTCTTTGCTCTCTGAAATGAGGTTGAGAAAATGAGCTTTCCTGCCCCATACCCACTGCCTACTGAATGGGCAATGCAAGGCTGAGACTTGCTGCCGAAGTAGCCCCTGCTTTAAAAGAAGCTGGAGTTCACATCATTCTGCATTCACTGCAGGCTATAGTGTCTTTTGAGCTGACTGTCTAACTTGTCCATTTGTGGCAGAATAGAGCAGGGCGTTAATTCTTTGACTCACCAAATCTGGCTGGTAAACTGAGAGATTCAAGCATCAACCTTCGGATATCCTTGTTGTGGTTCAAAACCTGTCCCTGTGAGTAGGAAGATTCCCCTTTTGCTTCACAGATACTGAACCCAGCCTTAGCTCCTTCAGCTCCATGTCAGAGGCACAGAGGACCCCAGCCTTGCCTGAAGTGACAGGGAGGTGTGTGTACCCACCACCCAAACTGTCAGCCCATGCCTTCATTGGTCATTTAACTTTGAGACCCTGGTTATAACCTTCAAATGTAGGTGTGGTCTGTGGGAATCCATTACTAGTCAGATGCTGACTCGCTCTTCTCTCTTCCCAGGGTGACAAGGGTGAGAAAGGGCAGCCGGGACCCAAGGTAAGTATGCTCACATCTTGTCAGGCTGGTTGTCTCCTGACTGCAACGCAAGGTAGTTGTTTCCTGGCTTACTTGAATATATGGCTGAGGAACCTCTATTACGGCAGCAGCTTTTCTACTTCCACACAAACAATCATTCTTTGTCCACCATTTCGTGTGTCATAGTTCATAAGATGGCATGGGACTAGCAGCCATGACAGCTTTAGTCCTTCAGGTTAGGGCTAAATTAGCCATAGATTAGGCATAAAGCAAAGGTAGGCACTGGGCATTCTTTTCAGACAGGAAGACTGTTTTCTCATCAAACTGTTTTTTAAAAAGACAAAAGAAACAGTCTAGCAGCTGTGAGAAGGTGACTGGAGGAAGTTTTCTCTGTCTTCAAATGATCTGCTAGCCCTTTCTTGGGAGTGATGCAGGCAACCCGAGCTCTGGTTGTGCCAAGTTGTAACACCTCTTTTCAAGTGTTCAGTGTGTGCTTTGGGTTTTTGTGCATGCTACTTTTGAGGCCCAGTCACTCCACTCAAGGGTGGTAGCACCATGCAAGGGACAGCTGCTGATCCTTCTGCTTGGTGGAACAAACCCTGTCTGAAGGAGACTGTAACTACTGCATGCCCAAAGCATTATTTGGCCCACAGCAAACTCCAGGCTTTCTATCTGGAGCTGTTTGGTTTCCAGTCTGATTACTATATTAACTGCACTTAGGGAAAAACATGGGCTAGCTCTGAAGGTGACCTGCCTGATCCTGGGTACAGTTTCCAGGCATTTCTCCTTGTGAAACTATCTCAAACGAGCTTTGTAATACTCCTTTATTCTTCAGTCCCTGCCTGCTAGAGAATGGCCTATGTAAACACTATTTATTTGCTCTGTGCAGAGCTGCTGGTTTAAAGGGTGCTGTTTGGGGATAGAGAGGCCACACACATGTGTGTTTTTGATGGATTCACTAGCTGTATTCCATCTGTCTGTGCATCCATATGTTCTCTGTGCTGAATCTGTTTATCCCTTCTTTGGACAGGGAGGAAGAGGTGAGCTTGGACCAAAAGGAGTGCAAGGGACAAAAGGAGAGAAGGGGGAACCTGTAAGTACATTTTCAGTATTAATCACAGCTTCAGCTCAGGGAAGGCATGAATCCCCTCTCACACCTTTGACAAAGCCCCTGAATAAACTGAGAATCAAAAGCAGGATCTGCTTTTGTTGTTTTCCCTACTTGGTGACACCGGTCACACTGGCCATGGTCCTCCAGTAATTGCCTTCTTACAAGGTCATGCTAGAACAACACATGAGGACTGAAGGAAGAGGGTGTCATGGCTGATGACACCACATAGGAGGGCTGTGCCTGGTGGGCTGGCAGGAGGTGCCCCTACAACAATCCGTGTGGATTTTGAGCCTTGTCAGGAAAATGCTTGACTCCTGCTTCTTTCTCAGGGTGATCCTGGCCCTGCAGGCGAGCCTGGACCCCGAGGCCCAACTGGTGAACCAGGCATTGAGGTAGAGTATCATGCTATCATGTCTGACCAGATGCCCCAACTTCTTCTCCCCACTGATGTGTAGTTCCCAGTGGGGACTCCCAGGAAAGTTGTGCCTGAAAGGACTTTGTTCTTCTTCCAGGGAACTCCCGGCCCACCTGGAGATCCTGGCCTAACTGTGAGTAGGACTGTTCTTCCAAGCACTCAAGTGTTTTTCTACCTAGGGGCTTTTTTTTTGTTTTGTTTTTATGATTTTATTTACTTATTTGTTTTGGTAGCATACAGCCCATGAAACAGAATGTTAGATGCTATTGCTACTCTTGCAGAAATAAGTCTTGGAAAAGAACTGGGTGTCCTTATCTTGCAATAGGGCAGGATAGGGCAAGAAAATATCTTGACAGGGCAGGATGAGGGACCTTTAACTTCGAGTAGGAGCTGAAATGGTCTCCCGCAGAGAAGTGTGGCATTTACTGGGGAGGAGGTGAAAGGAGAGCCTTTCACTTCGGAGGGTGAGGACAGAGTTGTCCATGCCCTTTGAAGGACATGGACAGCACTCATCTGAACCCTGTCTCTCTGCTTTGCTGGCAGGACTGTGATGTGATGACCTATGTAAGAGAAACATGTGGATGTTGTGGTGAGTTTCCTGTTGCTTCTGTTCTGCATTGTAACCCTTTTGTTAGATGGGGAACAACAACGAGCCAGGTTTGGAAGGCAGGCAAGCAGTCATCTATAATATCTAGGGCAGTCCTGCCTCCTTGTCACTTTAAAGGAACCTGCTTCTGGGTAGGTGACCAGGAAGGATGTTCTCCATCCTTTGGGCAGTCTCTCCCTGGAGGTGATTAAGGGCAGGGATGCTGACCTCCTTCCAAGACAGCATCAGCAGGCAGCAGAGCAAATGCAGATAGTCGTCCTTGAGCTCTGCCCCTGTGAGCTCAAGAGGACTGTCAGCCAAAATACAGAGGGTCTCAGTAGGAGACAGAGACAAGGCATCCCATTTGCCTTGGCTTACTGCCAGAATGGCATCTCCTCTGTATGTTGAGCCACTGTCATAGAGAGGCTCTGTGGGTCATCTTTGTAATGCCATACTCTATAGATGAGGTTATATAGAAAGACACCATAGGAGATTCTCACCTCCTCGCTCAAGTCTGAGCCCACTACTGAGAGTGGAGCTGCCTGCTCTATGTCCCCATATTCATTTCTGCCATTGCAGGAGCAATGATCTGTAATGACCCAGATGATACAATAGTCTGTAGTACACTATAGGATTAACAAGGTTTCTGTTGGCACATGTTAACAGAAAGATGTATATAAAATTCTCCCTACCCTGCCATCTGCGGACAGCACAGCAGACCCTTCAAATCTTTGTAGTAATGTTAAATGTCTCCTTCTTCCTGTATACAGTCTCTTCTGTCCTGATAACTCTTGTTCACATTGTCCTAAACCTTTGAGATTTAATCCGTCCGTGTCTCTCCTCAGACTGTGAGAAGCGCTGTGGTGCCCTGGACATTATGTTTGTCATAGACAGTTCGGAGAGTATTGGCTACACCAACTTCACCTTGGAGAAGAATTTTGTTGTCAATGTGGTCAGCCGGTTGGGCTCTATTGCCAAGGACCCCAAGTCAGAAACAGGTCTGTAATGTGTGTGTGAAGGGGTAGACAGCATGAATGAGAGGAAAAGGTCTTGTGTCCCTCCAGTTTCCACAGATGTCTTTAGTTGCCCTGGTGTGTAATCCATCTGTTGTGTGTTTTTGTAATAGCTTCTGCTCCTTCCTTCCTCCTTCCCTTTTTTCTGACTAATGGGCTATTTGGGCAGCTCTTCAGACATTAAATTTTGCTGACTTTCTCAACATTTCCCTGAAGATACAATACAAAGTAATGTGACGTGTCATTTCAGGTGCTCGTGTTGGGGTGGTGCAGTACAGTCATGAAGGGACCTTTGAAGCCATCAAGCTTGATGATGAACGCATAGATTCACTGTCCAGCTTCAAGGAAGCAGTGAAACGTCTAGAGTGGATTGCTGGGGGCACCTGGACACCATCTGCTCTTCAGTTTGCCTATAACAAGCTCATCAAAGAAAGTAGACGAGAGAAAGCCCAAGTATTTGCTGTGGTGATAACAGATGGGCGCTATGACCCCCGAGATGACGACAAGAACCTAGGGGCTCTTTGTGGTAGAGATGTGGTCGTCAACACCATTGGCATTGGGGACATGTTTGATCAGCCAGAACAGAGTGAGACCCTGGTCTCCATTGCTTGCAATGAACCCCAGCGAGTCCAGAAGATGAGACTCTTCTCAGACCTGGTGGCAGAGGAATTCATTGATAAGATGGAGGATGTGCTCTGCCCAGGTCTGTATTTGTCCCAGAACTTCTTGCAGAAATTGAAGTTTCCTAGCTACAGGGGGTTGGAGTGGGAATCATATATGGTACTTTGAGGAAATTGCAAACCTGCCTTGTAGGTTGGCCAGTAGTACATAAGCTGGATCATTTATGATGAAGAGGGCTGAATCTCACCTGAGGTTATATAGCACTGGATAGAGAGTCCTTCCTTAGAAAAGGAGCAGCTTTTGGGAGCAGGTCTTTGGTGCTCTTTACCCATGTGAGGGCCTTGGACCTGCTACTCTAATTTTTTCAAGCAGAAAAGAGGGATGGTAGTACATAACTCAGTTTTTCCATGTTTCTTTCCCTTCCAGATCCACAGATTGTCTGTCCTGAGCTGCCCTGTCAAACAGGTAATCTTTACAAGTCCCTTCGTACAATCTGCACAAAGTGTTAGGTCCAGGGGGAGTGTGCACAAGACTAGGACTGGGAAGGAATGTTAATCCTCTACATTCACTTGGTATGGCAGAGAAATTGGGAAATAGTATTAGTTTACATTGGGAGAGGCCCTAGGTTTTCATCTTCTGCTCTTTTCCTGACTCTCTGAGCTCTCTTTGCAGGTACATGTGCACTATGTTTAGTGCATAAGCCATGTTCAACTCTGCTACATATCCCTGTTCAAGTGCAACAGAACTTTACATAGATTTCCAAATTTCTGGAAGCCACCACATTTTGATTTCCAGTCTCAATAATGAATTTCTCACTTGCTTGTTGTTTCTATTACATATCATGTCAAGACCTCCTTGCTAAACTTCCCATGACATATCACCTGTGAAATCTAGAGTTGAATCTGCAGCATGGGACAGGATGCTCTAATGAGGGCAGAGGAAGAAGTAAGGACAGTTTGGAAAAGGACACTGTAGTGAACTGAAAGCTTTGGCTTCTCTAACACTGGCTGTGTTTTAATTAACAATTAACTCAGGATGTTGGATCAAATGAAAAAGGCTATAAGGATCCCCTGGCATAAGAGAAACAGCTGCTGCTCGCTGCAGGTAGCTTTGCTTGATCATACTTTGCTTGTTAAGGATCAGATCTGCAATCGGCATTTCTAGAGAATCTTAGACTGATTAAGTCTCTGCATCTGTTTAAATACAGTAGACACAATATTTGCTGATGTGTGAAAAGCATATAGGGAACAAAGTTTTGTAATTTGTTGTGATTTCTTTTCTTTATCCCAACTTTTTCCATGGTTGTGTTTTTCTGAAACTGCCAAGCTTCAAGCAACTTTTCCATGTTACACTGATGTTCAGGTGTTTTTAAGGATTTTGGTCTTTGCAGACTCTCCCCTTCTGTGGAATACTGCAGGAGAGAGATTGACCTGAGTAGAGGCCCATTGGTCTGGGCCATCATAATCCTCCAAAGCAAGATGAACTTGGCTGTGCTTTTACTTTAGTGCACTTGGATATGTCTGTTCAAGATACAAGGTGAGAACAGATCACTTGTATCTGACTCGCTGGAAGACCATAACAGGAATGGCAGATGTGATGGGAGGAGGCTTCTCAGGAGATTCCATCTTGGGTAATTCCTTCAAGGCATGCTGTAGGTGGCCAGAATGCTGTGCAGGTCCTATAAACCTGCAACCCTATAGGATATGAGAGTAGGAATGACAAGACATGTTAGTCATGGCTCTCCTGTGGAAAGTACCAATACACTTGTCTCAACCTTGGCAATTTGTCCTGGTGTGTAAGAATCTGTGCTACAGCTGATAGATTAAGTAAGTTTTAAATGTTGTCCAGATATTAAGGGACCTTTGCCCAAAGCACCTTCCACCTGCTCTCCTGGATTGGCCAGGATGTAAAAAGAATTTGCAATGATTGTGCCCACGTAGCAGTAAGGAAATGTGTTGCATGAGAAGAAACATAAGGAATGTGATGGAGTTGACAGAGTCTCAGCTGCTATAAAGCCACGGGCAAGCAATTATGCATGAGTGTTCAGCTTTTTCTTGCTCTCTGAGAATGTTTTCAAGTGCTAACGCTAAGTCATATACAAATCCTTTGAATGGAAATTTTGACTTCTGCAGGGTATGTGAGTGAGCTTAACTGCATATGCAATTAATGTGTCCAAATAGTAGATAGGCTGAAGAGATTCAGTGACACAGCTGTCCCCAGCCTTGTTCTTTGCCCTTAGACTTTAAGAATTGCAGTCCTGACGCTTAAAGGAACAACCTTATCTCCAGCCTGAATATTGTCATGAGAATATGGAGAGACACACGTTACATCAGGAGAGTTTGGAGAGGAATAGCCATTATATCCCAGTGTCCTCTCTACTGCCTTGCAAGCCAGATAAGTCATTGGCTTTATGAATTCTCATCCGCAGATAGAGGAAGCTGGGGCGGCATGCTGCTCTTCAGGATAGATCCATGTCTCCTTATCTCACTGAGGTTCTTACAGGATAGTGGAGTGTTTCTAGATGTGGGACCTAGGCAAGGCTCAATGCTCAGCAAATCTCAACTGACCAGTTGCTTTGACAGAGACTGCATGATGCTCTGTGAAGCTTTTTCTAACCCATACAAAAGGCTTTGCTTTGAGATTTTATTCCAGTACAACTTTGGTGCAGTCAGGTGGAAAACAAGTTTCTTGGGCTCCTGAATCATCGCAGGTGTCACACAGGAAAATTATCCAGAACAGAGTATTAATCCTAGTCAAAGCACAGAAGGCTAAGTGCCAAGCAAGGAGCTTATGCGATGCTTTCCCTTAGATGTCTTTCCAGGCCCCAGCTGTATTACATCTTGCATACAGTTTGCATGTAATAGAGTTCAACAGTACTTGAGAGCTGATATCAACCTATCCCATATGCAGAAAAGGTGTTGCACCCTCTGGTCTTCACGAATACTGCTCTTCCTCCATCATGAATATGCCGGGATGCTTGGAAGAGACCGGGCAGTTATGTGTTTGTGTCATTTTTCTGAGAACTTTTGTTTGAGAGGTATATGATATCAGTAAGAATCCTATAGTTACTCAAGCAAATGTGATATTTTCCCTGTCACTAAATCATCAGATGCTGTTTATTTTCTCAGATGTGTGATAGCTACTTGGTCCATAAGTTAATTCAATTCATTTCTCAAAAATGAGCCTTTACACACTTATTTTTGGTTTCCAGTGCTCTTTGGGATTTGGTATTACATAATTCCATATGTCAGGTGCCACAGGCACAACATCTATAAGATATAAATAATTATTTTGCATCAACCTGCATAAGCACTCCCTCATCTGGCTTTGCTAGGGTAGATCTTTCCTTTATCACTGAAGAGCTGCTCTGTTCTTGGTATCTTTAAAGGACTCTTCTGCAAAACATGCGCGGTTTTCCTTTCACCCAGTGAAGGGTGTCTTTGGTTCCAGCCTTTCTTGCCAAAGGCACAGGAAGAGCTTTCACCACAGGAGCCATATTCATCCTTGGGGCATTTACTCTAACAAGGAGATTTAGATCTTGAATTTTCAAGTCTAACTTTGGTCTTTACTTCTCTGTCCCTTGTTAGCTCTTTTCTCATCTGGTGCAGTGTACGTAGAAAAGCCAGGTAGCATTCAGAGAGAGCCATTGCTAGAAAGCCCTGAAAATATTCTTTTGACGCTCACTTACAGATGACAGGAACCCTGGGAACGTAAACCCACTTATTTTCCGCCCCATGGAAGAGGGAGTCAACATAAATTTCCCCAGCACCATACATTCGATCGCCCAGTTCCTAAACTCCACGCGGAAAACCCAGGACCCCAGCATGTACACCCAGTTGGTGGCCACTTTGGCCTATACCGCCGAAAAAGCCAAGTTTGCCACTGGAAATGAGCGGCAAGAGTGGATGGACCTGTTCATTGACACCTTCAAAATGGTGCACAGCGAGATTGTGGGCGACCCAGAAACCGTGCTAGGGCTTTGCTGACATCTTGCTGACGACTCCGTTGTAGATCACAGGATGTGGGTGGAGGTAGAGGCCTAGTGGAGATGGAAGAATCATTTGGATCCATAAACATCTTTCCTCAAGTGTGTGTTTGGCAGAGAGGGTGGGTACATCAATAGACGCTTTTAGCTTAGGAGAAACACAAGTAGTGAGATAGCTTGGTTGTGGTCAGCCAGGTACGTGGCACAAGGGGTGGTTCTCTCCAGCTTGGCTGGCTGAAGAGCATGGCAGCTTTCTCCGTAGATTACAGGTGATGCTTCTGCTTTACCTACTGCTTTCCTGCAGAGGAACTTCCAGCCGCTAGCAGGACAGCTGCTCTGCCTTGGTCTCCGAATCGGCCAAGCTTTCACCTTCCTCTCCTCCTTGGCAAGCTAGTCTGCTGCAGTGGGGAAAGAGCACTGCAGGGTCCTCAGCCACACACAGGCCAAAACTCCAGTGATGAGCTTGCTTGGCACGTGTATGACTGAGGGTAGGGGAAAGCAGTTTGGGTGCAGGGAGCCTAGTGATGTGCTTTCCCCACACTTCCTATGTACCTTTTTGCTGACTGCTTCTGAAGTGTCTTCTGAGCTCTGTCTTCTGGTTAACTGGGTGCTGCTGTCTTCGGGATGTACAAGCCATTTGTATGGCAAGACTGGCCAAGCAAGATGTATCTCCTTTCGCTGCAGTTAGTGTTTCTAGACGACCGTTCAATAGACAGTTTGGGGTGTTAAAGGGAAAAAGTGAGCAGTAAAGAAAGAGGTTCCTGGCTTTCCATGAAGAATACAAAACCCAGAATAGTGCTTTTGTCAGAATATATGTTTTGTGTGTGCTTTTTACTCCGCTTGTATATTTGTTGTGTATGTGTGTGTTTGTTTTCTCTCTTGTCTACTATCTCCTGGCTATGAATAGCTATATATAGCTATTTATGTAGGACCAGGAACTCTAAAGCAAAATCCATGACTGTGCAGTCATGACTATGTGATACATTAAGATGTTTAAAAGCACATATTTAAACATGATATATTATAGTTCATAAAATCCATAATCAGTTCTAGTCTTGATTCAGAGAGTCTATAGTCCTGCCACTTGTGCTGTGGTACCTTTGCTTAGACAAGGAGCGATATGTCTTGAATTCACTTGTCGATGGCTTTCACTAAAAGTTAGATGAATGCAATTTGTGCTTCTAAAATAAATATTGCCCTGTAAAGCTATAAGAAGATAACACAAGACTTGAGTGTACAAATGTAGAGGTAGAGGTATTTGATGCTTGCAAGTGAGTGTTGCAGCCTCTCTGACTGACGTGGTTTTATTGCAATAAAGTCTACTGCACAAATGTACTATTCAATGGGTAGAATGGAGATGTAAAGTCTTTAAATAATGCATTTTGGCCTGTTATGAAGTTTGTTTTCAGGTATGTAAAGTGGGGACAGTTACCAAACTGCAGCCAAACTCAGAAATTAGATTTGGAATGAGGAATTTACCTACTTTGAACATACTACTAGGTTTTATTTAACTTTGTTCCAAAATCTGGGCCTTGCCAAACTAGGCTAGAAGTTGTCCAACAATAGGCACTTAAAGGTGATTTTGTGTCATTCAAGTTGTGATCCAGCTAAATGCAACTGCTCAATCTTTCTGTCAGTATTTTAGCACATTTTTGCTCCTGATCTGTGCAATACTAGAAGTTCAAAGAATTCCACTATTGGAGTGTAAGGGAGGAAAAAAACGTTCAAAGAGCTCTTTCTAGCTTTAAATAGTTTGGTCAGAGTTTTAGGCTAAAAGTTAGCAGAAGTATGAGGATCTGTCTGTATCCAAATCCATATATGCTAACACCTTCTTATAATCCACATATGGTTGGTTTTTGCAAGACCAAACTCTCTATTCTATTTTGAATTTTATCCTGAAAATTAGTGTGAGATTTAGCCTGTTGTGGTGCGTCTGAGAAGACTAAACTCAATTAAGTTGCTCCAGTCATGAGGCTAAGGAGAAGTCCTTGAGTACAAGTACGACTGGATGTCCAAAGGAAATGCTGCTTGAGAGGAACATTTTTGGGCTAAATTGTCTTGCTGGGTAAGATTGGAGTTCAATAGAGCTTTAGGAAAGTGAGTTTAGATGTCATCAAATTCTAGTTGCTTATTCCATTTCCACTGTAAATATTTCCTAAAAAAAAAGCAGTATAAGTATTGGAAACTAACTTTTTTTTTATCTCTAAAAATCTTCAATTAACTTTGAAGAATATTTATGAGAAAATGTCTCTTGTTTGAACAGTATTTGTATTGACCCCTATTAGACAAAAGCAAGTGGATGTAGTGGTTTGATAACATACTCCTGGAGCATTATGTGGATGGGTGAGATTACCTTGCACATGTACATCATTAGTTGAGTTACTAATAGCAAGAAAGTTGATGATATTTCTTCATTGCTGCTTCCTTTAGACTACTTCAGATGTTTCCTAGCATACAGTTTGCCTCACTCTAAGCTGCATAAAAAAGGGTTGGGATTCCATTTAAATGCACAATATGAAGAGATTATTTAGCCTAATTCATGGTGATGCAACCAATGGCTTTTTTTCCTCGGATCATCTGCAGTCAAAAATGAAAATCTCAAGATCCTTGCAGGGTGAAATGCTCTTTGGTCTCCCCTAAATTTTTCTCTCTGTTGGTAACAGGTATACCGAGGAGCATATTTTTGTAGGTATTGCTATATGCAGAGCTCTTGCTGCAATTTTGTCAATATCCTTCCAGAAAAGGTACAACCAAAGCATGATACAGAATGGAGCAGAACCCATTTTGTTGCTGCTGCACTGTTATCTACAGTAACATTCTCATAACTCATGCGTAAAGGTGTTTAATCCATGACCTCCATCTAGGAGGACTGGGCAGTAAGATGTTTTTCTCTTGAGGATAACCATGCACTAGAGCATTTGAAGAGCAGCTCCATGGGAACCTCGCCATATATTATACTCTTCTTGGAGCTTCATGGAATGATGCTGCCCTCTTATTTGCAACCTGCTTGCATCTGCTTAACTAGGATCTCTCAAAGCTCAGTTTAAGTCCTCTTGGGGGAGTAGTTTATCACCAGAAATGTGACTGCATACCAATGAGTACCAGGGGGAGAAATACCTGTAACACTTCTTTGGCATGATATGTAGCCCTCACTTCTGCTTCTCTTGCAAAATCCTACTTACATTTCGGAGTGTGTGTTGAAAGGGGCACGCATCTCCCATTTCATGGCTACATGAAGCATTCACAGAGCATTTAAGGGCCTGGAGTTCACTGCTACAGGTACTGCCAAGGTAAAATAGCCTTCTGGTAGCAGCACTTGTGTACTAGTATCTGCAATATGAATCTACCTTAGACAACACTTTTCTAAGAATATTCAGAGGTGAGTACATACCTTTATTGCTTTAAGAGTAGAGTAACAAATTTGGAAATGTGATGTTATAAACAGCTGATGAACAAATATCTGTTGCTCCCAATTGGAGATGACTGTATCAGGTATTGCTGTTTTATCATGGGCAGAAGTGGTGTCAAATAATCTGTGAATACAATGCATAAAATCAGCATTTCTGCTACATGGGAGCACAGTCCAAGGCTGTTGGGTTTTATGTTCAATCACCTGCAGTTCCTGATGGCTTTTAAAATGCACTGTAGACCTGCTAAGTTTTCTGTTGTGTATAGCTATACTTTCCTACTAAACTGGAGTTCATTTTGTTCAGATCATACGAGGAATTATAGAACACTTTGCTCTTAGTACCTCACAGTATTGAATACGGCCCCATGTATAACAATATTCAGCAACGAAGGAGGATTTTGTCAGGTAGATGGATTTGTTCGTCATACTGAAATTCAACTTAATATGAAACTCATATAATGAAAGCTACCTCTTGCTGGAAATGAGTGTTCAGTTTGAAGCTGCTCCAGAGTCCTCTGTGGCTTGCCAGTCATACAACACCACATGATGTCTGCTCTGTTTTGTTTTCACCTTACCACTCTCAAGATTTAATCCTAAAAGCCTCATCATAGGATTGCTTGACAGGGCATAATATGGCTATTGCTCTGCTACTGCCATGGTGGAAAACCTCAGGAAGTGGCCAGTCCTAGCATATACATCACAAACTAATACTGCTGTTGTGATCATTTTCCTGGAGATTTTCAGTGGAGAAGAAAAGTCAAAAGAATTCTTATCCCAAGTATGAAACAAAATTGAAAAATGCAGAAATTGAAGTGTTTCTTAGAGAAGCAATGCATGCAGAAGAATATGAAATGCAACACAGCTGCTGCAAGGGGACAAAAGAATGACTTAAAATGAACAGCTGAGTGTGTGTTGGTGTTTTGTTCTGCCTTTTAATGCATTTTTTTTGTGTGGTGTGTGGGTTTTTATTTACTTTTTTATCATTCACTGCATATATTCATATGCCTACATGGTTCATTTGTGGACAGGTGCTGATCCAAAAGACTTAAGATTTTCCCACCATATTGTAACCACATGAACCAGCCTTTATAAGTTCTTCAGGAGTTAGTGATTACTGATGAAACTCATCTTGGCACAGCGTGAAATCAACCTCCAACCAGCAAATCTGTGCATGAAGAATTCTTCCAGAAGTCAACCACTCTAAATATAACTGAGAGGTTTGCCAAAGACTGCCTGCCGTTAATCTTTAGCCATCTTATAGAGAGGGGCAGGGCTGTAGCATAAGAAGGTGGATGTAAAGCACAGATCTGTCTAATGTTATGGATGCTTGTGGTGGTCACTCATAGGCCTCAGAGTTAATGCCCATTAAGAGCCAGTGCCTGGGAGCTGAGGAAATCAAAAGCAAAGATCCTGTTACCAGGCTCCAACAGCTGGTCCTTCTTTAGGCAAAATACACAGCGGCTGTTCCAGCCCACACTGCACAAGGGAAGCACCAGTCTTCTGTAGGCTTTCTTCCACTCGCAACTGTTGTTTTTCTCTTTCCTGCAGAGCTTTCAGTGGCCCAGTGCACACAGCGCCCCGTTGATGTCGTCTTCTTGCTCGATGGCTCTGAAAGGATTGGGGAGCAGAATTTCCGGAAGGCCTCCAAGTTTGTGGAGCAGGTAGCCCAACAGCTCACACTGGCCAGAAGCAACAATGACAACATGAATGCCAGGATTGCCCTCATGCAGTATGGCAGTGAGAGAGAGCAGGATGTTGTCTTCCCTCTGACGTACAACCTGACTGAAATCTCTAACGCCCTAGCGCAAATCAAGTATCTGGATTCATCCTCCAACATCGGGTCGGCCATCATCCACGCCATCAACAACATTGTGCGCAGGCCTGGGGACACGCAACGAGTTGCGCGGCGCAATGCTGAGCTCTCCTTTGTCTTTATCACTGATGGCATCACGGGAAGCCAGAACCTTGAGGAGGCCATTGACTCCATGAAGAAGCAGGATGTTATGCCCACGGTTGTGGCTCTTGGGAGTGATGTAGACATGGATGTCTTGCTGAAGCTTGGCCTCGGGGACCGGGCAGCCATCTTCCGGGAGAAGGACTATGCCAGCCTCTCCCAGCCCGGCTTCTTCGACAGGTTCATTAGATGGATATGTTAATTGAAGGGAGTGCACATGTCCTCCCCTCACCAGTATACACACCCCAGATATTCCTTGTTTTATTTTCTTCCCTTTGTATGGTTGCTAGCAACTCTGAGCTCACCCAGAACAGTCTGTACACAGCTGCCTTCTGGGTTCTCCTTTCTGGCAAAAATTCAGAGCTCGTGTTTGATTTTCATGATGAAGTTGTGTATCTTACATTTATGGTGCTAATTAAAACCAAGATCGAAGCAGGATACAGAGCCATACAAAGTACATCTGTAATGCTTTACACATACCAAGCCATTCCTTTGTGTATGTACTGTAAGGTTAGGAGGCCTCACCAAAGAAGCAGGAAACTTTTCTAGTTCAATAGAACAAATGATCATCTCTAATTTTCAGAAACTGTTGCTGTCTCCCTTACCCTTCTTTGAGGAGTTTTATGCTCCCAATCACCTCCTCATTCTTTTTTTTCTTAGTGCTTCTGCCCATGAGAGCACTCAGGGGTGACTTTTTTTTTTTTTGGTTGCTGTTCCTTTTTTCTAGGAGTGATGGGATGGGCTTCAAGATGTCCATCAGCCTAAGTTGGCCTCAGTCCCTTCTGCAGTTCTCTGCAGATCCTCCTTTCAGGGATCAATCCCAAACTTCATAGACCAACTTAGAGATTTTCATTCTCCTGTGGGACATACCTCCGTTACTTCCTTCTGCTATTCCTACCTTTATCAAAATCTGTTACAGTACCCATAATTCTGAGTCTAGCCTGAATAAGTCTGAGAGGTCCAGCATCTCTCAAAATGCCAGACAGTATACTGGGCACAGTTGCCTCACCATGTCATCCCAGTGTGCTCAGAATAACTATGATGCCTTATTCCAACCAGTATCTGCCAAGCACTACCCAGATTGGAACTTGAACTGTGCTGTCTGCAAAAATCAACAAATAAACTCTTTTCACTCTATCCTGAAAAGTCTCTGTAGTTCTTTTGTGTTTGTTTTATTGAACAGCTGATTCTTTTGATGTTAAACTGGTTTGACTTTTCTTAGAAGTCGTAGAGCACCATCCTGTAAATCAGCACCTCTCTCCAGGAGTCAGAGTGAAGTCTGCAGTTGGGCTGGCTCAGCTTATAGCTGCAGCCCTGGGCACATGCCTAGGTGTGACCATGGCAATGATCTTCATGAGAATTGCAGCATTTCACCACAGCCACCTCATTGCTGATGTTCAGGAAACATTGTCTTCTACTTTTCCTTGCAAGAGGAGTGTAAGGCCAATGATGCCTGACTGGATGTTATTCTGAGCTATCTACAGGGGCTGATCCTGCTTGAGCAGGTGAGTTGAACCAGGTGATCTCCAACCACCCCTTCTAACCCCAACTATTTGGTGATTTTGTATTTCTTTCCCCATTGCAGAGGTGACGTTACAGCTGAAACAAGCTTTCCCCTTACCTTCTTCAGTTCTAATTTCATCCAGCATTTGTGTCTAGAGCACAGGAAGCGTATCAGGGCAACACACAGAGAACGGGGCACTGCTGCAAGGTGGAATTCGGGGTTGTAGAGGTGCTGTGGGGAGGAGAGGTCGGGCAGGATGTGGGTTTTGTGTAGGGGGTCCTGTAGGCAGAGGGTGCAGAGAGGCCCGCAGTGTGGATACGAGGAGGCACTGCCAGCACACACGCACGCCCGGACTGGTGCAGACATTGCTCTGAGAAGCTAATGCTGAGTGTGCTGTTGTATCACTACCGTGTTTTTTGTTCCTTTGAAAAGGAGAGCTGTAAGTGAAGCTTCTTGAGAAGGAACAGGATGAAATATGACAACATCCAGGTAGAGACCCACCATGGTGAGAGGACAACTGTTCTAGGTGGGAGACTCCTGCCCAAACACACGCTCACGCTCTCAGACAGTAATGCAACAAAGATCTCAGATTCAGTTCCTGAAAACCTAGGCCAGCAAAACACACTGGCCTTGCCGAGAGCCATGTAGTATATACTGGGCATGCCACAGCCATGTAATCCTGGTCCAGAGGTCTACGAAAGAAAAACTCTTTTTTTTTTCTATTTCAAATATCCAAATTTTTACTCTGGCAATCTGTACAGCTTATCAAGGAGAGGGACCACAACTAACAAAGTTTACACAAAATTTAAGGAGCTCTAACAAGTGGTGGGATACCTTTTGGTATTGGCATTATCATACAGTGATAGTCACACACCAAAGAGCAGGTCATCACTGCTATGTGCAGTCTTTATGGATAATTTTTGGTGAAATGTGGAGGTATGAGAGTGAATCCCCATGCAGGCAGGGGCTACTGTATCTAAAAGCAGAAGGAGGAATTGCTGGTTGTGCTCATGCAGTGATTTCAGACTACAGAATTTACAAACTAAAAACAGGAAAAAACACTCAACAGGCAACTCAGTTTGCAGAGAAAGGGAAAAGGAACAAACTGATCGTCGTCATGGGACATTCATCTTCCTGTTCGCTTCTTCTGTTGATTCATCAGTGGGCAGGTGGGAGCCGTTCTCTTTAGTCAGAATCAGAACTGCTGCTTGAGCTGCTTGAGCTGCTTGAGTGCTGGAGGAGAAAGAGATTAAATGATTTTAGGATAGCACCTCTTTTTCATGCCTTTTAGTATGATCTATGATCCTACTGCTGACAGGAGTTGTTGCAAGTCTCTGCTGATGCTAAGCTGACAGCACAAGTTCAACAGCCAGAGCTGTCCCAGCGGAGGGGCCACAAAAGGATCGGGTGGCTTCATGGTGCCAGTGCCAGCCTGGGTCAGGACCAAGTCTGTGGCTTACACATCTGGTGCATCCCTGACTGCCTCCAGAACCACTAACTCACCTCTCTCCAGGTACCTTTGCACTCAGCAGAATTTGTATGTTGACATTTGCAAAAATATAATTGTGGTAGGGCTGGGGAGGGGGAAGGATGTTTAAGAAGGGCGTTCAAGTTAATTAGAATCCGGAAGGGTTCTGCTCTCCGTCACTGAGGGCAAACACCAAGGCAGATAACTTTCCAAGGTATTAAACACCAAGGGAGATTATGGTTTGGTTTGTTTGCAAAATGCTTGTCTGATGGATGGAACTGGGTTTATTGTTCAGAAGACTCTCATTCAAACCTACTCCAGATAGCACCAGTCATTGAGAAGGCATTTTTGGTGGGCTCCTGGGAAGCATTTGGGAAGACCTTCTCGCTCCAAGTGGAGATTGGTGTTTAGGTGCTTGACATTCCCCCTTACCTTGCCTCCATGGTGCTTATGGCCACACTTCTTCTTGTGTTTCTTGTGCTTCTTGTCCTTCTTATGATGGCAGCCAGGCTGGCATGGTGGGCACACCTGCCCCCCTGGTGGAGGGTGCCCATGGTGGTGGTGCCCATGGTGGTGCCCGTGGTGGTGGTGCCCCGGCGGGTGGGGGCCGTGGTGGTGGTGCCCCGGCGGAGGGGGAGCACAGGGGTAGCCCCCCGGCGGTCCTGGGGGATGCGCCGCGGGGGGCGCTGCTGGAGGGCAGCCAGGATAGGGACCTGGCGGCGCGCCGGACCCAGGGTATGGTGCCGGGGCAGGTGGGCAGATCTGCACTTGTGGTGGTTGCACCCCTCCAGGTGCTCCTGGGAAGAGGAGAGTATATGTTTGCAAGCACAGCCGGACCCCGTGGTTCTCCCCAGACAGCTGGTGCCTGCAGGCCCCAGTCTCCCATCACCAGCAATACCCCTTCCCCCTCTGGTAATAAAGCACTCCCTTTGGGAGCCAGTGGAGCCTGTGGCTCTGCCCAAGCCCTGCAGTGTCCCCTCACCTTGGCAGTTGTTCCACATCCTCCTGGTGCCCCCAAGCTGGAAGGGAAGGATAAGGGGAGAGGTTAATGGTCACTCTTGTAGCCCAAGCCAGACCCTGTGGCTCTCTTCACTCCCACACCCTCCGCAAGAATTTGGCCTGAGCAATGTGGACCTCTTGCCCTGCACACCTTCACCAGCCCTTGCGCCACAGCAAGGGCACACCATGTACTGCACTGCAACCCCAAGGTGGAATATGGCTCTTTTAGCTGCACTTCGGTCTTCAGGCTTGGCTAACTCCCCTCAGCCCTGAATTCATTACCCTTGGATCTAGGCGGCCCCAGCTGTGCAAACAGCTCTGATGTGTAGCCCCAAGGTATACCATGGCATTGCTGCCCCAGCTCCCTGGGGACATGTCCCCTCCACAGGGTATGTCCTACTGCAGGTGTGCCGTGGGGCTGTGAGCCGCCAGGACCTGGCTCATCTGCCCCAAATATCTATCTCTGATCGGTATTTGAGCACGGACCACAATATTAATCTCCCCAGGTTTGCACTTCACCACTGATTCTCACAGCTGCCCTGTCCCTCTTGGTGTCAGCCATGTCCCCCAGCAACAACTACCCTGCCGCAGTGCACCCAGCAAAGCCTGGGCAGGTGGCTTCAACACAAAGGTGATTAAAGGAAAGAATAAACCCTCCCAGGCGCAAAGCACATCCTCCAAGCAAGCTGGTGTGCCCAGCCTCGACCTGCGCAGACAGCGAGGGACACGGGCACAGCATCGCTGCCCTGCCCCAGGATCAGTGCGCCCCGGCCTGCAGGCATCTGTGCTCCCGCTGCCCCCATCTGCCACACGCTGCTACCATGGGAGCCACTTCTACCTAAACTGACCCAGAAAACTGACCCAGCAAAGGCAATTGCAGCAAGCACACTGTGTTCAGGGGGTTCAGCCCCCGCTGAGCCAGGGGTTGTCCCCAGCCTGCCTTGGATCAGGGTCTGCTGGACTCAGCAAGGTTGTAGTGGCGAGTCCTTTATCCCCCCTCTCGCCCCCATTATGACTATATAGATATCTTCAGCAATGAAAAGCCCCCACACACATGTGCACATGCAATACAGTTGTCAGCCCCATTTGCCATAAATGCAAAAATCTCAAACCTCCGCTTTGTGAGCCGAGACACACCGCAGCCTCTCCCAGCAGCAGCCCTTTTGCCCTAGCACAGCTCTCCCCGGGGTGGTAGGACCAGCCTTCCAGCACTGTTTAAATAGGCGGACCCTGCCTGAGGGCAGGGCTGATATCCTAAAGCCCTGAAACTGGCTTTGCGGCTGCATTGGCAGTCACCTTGGACACGCAGGGAAATGCAAACACTCCGCACCCAGCCCAGGCACAAAGGTCTGCCAGGCCTGATAAAAACCTGGTGGTGGTTTGTGGCACCCAGCATCAGCTGATGGGGTGAGTCAGGCGCCCCTGTCGTGAACCTGGTCCATGCGCCAGGCGCCCACACAGGATCCCGGGAGGGGACCCATGTGGGAAGGGCTGAGCCCCTTGCCCAGGGCACTGGGGTTTAGTCAAATGTTCCTGTATCAAGGCGAGAGCTGACAGCGGTGCCGTTGACCCCTCCCCTAGAAGCTCTGGACAGACATCCAGGTGTTTCAGTCTGACTCCTGGGGACAAATGCTCTGGAGCTGGGACAGCCCCCGCACAGGCACCCCCTCCCCTTGCACAGGCAGCTCAGTGCCTGCTGGTGACACCTCCCCTCTTCCCGCCGGAGAAGTGGTGATTGGGGGTGGCAAGAGCTCCCCTGGAGCAGGTCACACTCAGCGTGCTGCAATGATGTGAGGGAGGGAATATCTGCCATTAGACCTAGGGACGTAGATGGCTGTCATTGAGTACCTGGCGCCTATCTTGTTTTCCCCAGGCTGGTGGGGCAGAGCTTCTCTCCATGCTGTCCGTAACTCCATTTACACATCCCTGTGCTGCTCTGTGTTTGGCACCACTCCTTTCCCCACGCCAGTGAGCAATGCAAACATGCTTGTTATGCACAATAAAAAAGACACCTTGCAGCAAGTGAGTCATGGGGAGGATATTCTCCAGGCCTGGAGGCGGAGTGGG
Source organism: Crypturellus soui (assembly GCA_032275445.1). NCBI lineage: Eukaryota > Metazoa > Chordata > Aves > Tinamiformes > Tinamidae > Crypturellus > Crypturellus soui. Next base: position 59,699 of record JAUBNY010000387.1, on the reverse strand, counting down.
GGCTGTCACGGTATGTTTTCTGAGCACAGAAACATGCGGGTTGTGTGTGAGGTCAGGAAATACCCATGCATAGGGTTTTCCTATCCCAGTCATGTCTCCCAATCTGTGCTTTGTGAGTATCCCCAGGCAATGCTGGCCAGCCTAGCCATGCAAAGCTGGGCTGGAGCAGGCTGGAGAGACCTCAGCATTGGCCACTGCACCCAACCCAGCACGGACGGACTTGGGGATGGTGCCTGAGCAGAGCAGCTCTCTCACGGGTTCTGAAGAAGCTCAGGCAGGGACACCCAGCATGTTTCCCAGCTGTATTTGCCACTCCAGAGCTCCACAGCCCCACCCTGAGCTCCTCTCACGCCAACCGCTTCTCCAACAGTGCCAGGACAAGCTCCAAATTCTGCTTTGCCTCATCCAGGAGTCTGGAGACCTTCTGGGACGTCTGCAGGAGGAAGGAGGAAGTTAATCATTGGCCACGTGAAAGGACAAACAAGTAAGTCACTCGCTGTCCATGCTGCCTGGCCCTGCCACCCACAGCCCAGCACAGACCTTGCTCATGGTGAAGGCCAGGGGTGCTGGGTGCCTGGGCTACGCAGCCCTGGTGCAAGGGGATCTCGGGGACCTCTGCATGTCTGTCCCACTTTGTCCCAGCCACGGGGCCCCCACACACTGCTGACACCAGGGCACGGAGTAGCCCCTGCCTACCACTTGCTTGAACTGCTCGTCCGTTATGTCTTTGAGATTGATCATGACATTGCAATAGGTACCAAACACACCAGCTTCCAGCATCTTGGCTCCCACCTATGAGAAAAAAAGGTCTTTGAAAAACAATTTCAATAGCCTGGCTAGTGAAACAGCAACATTTTTGTGTCCTGCATTAGGTCAGATCCTTTTCCTCTAAGTTGCCCACAGATTTCTGATCTCAGTGACTCAATGCTCACTGCAGCACGCAGGCCTGGCCTGCTGCGTGGAGCGGTGCTTTCCAACCCAGTTATTTTTGGCCTATGGCTTGGAGGGCAGGAACTGAGGCTTTGCCGCAGAGATGGCGAAAGGGAGTCATGAGGTCCTAAACAGACCGCAAGCTGCCAGAAAGTTAGTGGGCTAAAACAGCTGTCTGGTTCCAGAAGCAGAACTTGAGATGACTGGTCTGCCCAGCCAGCTGAGCCACTCGGCGGTGGGAAACATTGTAGGAGACGTTAACAAGCCGGGCAGCCTGCAAAGCCCCGGCCAGTACACGGCGCAGAGCGCCGCGGCCGAAGCAGCTCCTGAGCACGGCACAGTACCTGGAGGTCAGACTTGCAGGCCAGGTTGCAGTGGCCGGCCAGCTCCTGCAGCGCGGGCCACAGCGCGCTTGCCTTCTCTGCCAGGGCGCAGGGCACCTCCACCGC
>JAUBNY010000387.1:15075-39998 GCA_032275445.1 Crypturellus soui | reverse complement strand
AGACGAGGTGGCCGAGTGGTTAAGGCGATGGACTGCTAATCCATTGTGCTCTGCACGCGTGGGTTCGAATCCCACCCTCGTCGCGTTGGCTTTTGCCACAGAGGAGCCTAAACCCTGCACTAACTGGAAGCTGGGGACTTGTCCCCTTGCAGCCCTAGCCCCAGGAGCAGCTGAGCTCAAGGTGCAAGGAGAGCTCTCTGTCACATAAATCTTAAGCCCTACAGTGCTTGAAGGTATTATGGAAATAACCCAATCTCCCTAAAATCTGCAGGCACAACCCTAGGCCACCATCTATGGCAAGGTTAGCAAGGTAGGACCAAAGAAGTTATCCTTATCCTTGCTTCCTTGCAGAAGCAGAAAAGCTTCTGAAAGGAGAAAAGGAATCCACACCTTGCTGATGCCTGCTGCCCTAGAAGCAGCTGGTTAGAGATGGTTGATGTAGGTCATAAGACCAAAAACTTTTTGGGATGTATGTGAGGATAGAGTGGAAGTAGGGGTAAACAGAGTAGGTCAACAGCAGCACTGGGGTAAAGCACAGCAGTTTTACTTGTTACTAAAACACATATAATGTAACACAACTCGACTCATCATCTCCAAACTTTGCTAACGAACAGCCTCAAAGAGCATTTTCTTCACTTCTTATTTCAACTTAAAATAGAATAGACAGAGTAGATTAGAGAATAGAAATAGTATTAAAAAAACAAAATCATAAAACCACTTTTTAGGGAAGGGGACTGACATGAAAAAAAGACAATCCTCCATCATTCCTCTATGTTTTACTAATGACTGAAGAAAACCATCATATTTCTCAACATGAGCATCTTTGCAACTGATTTGTGATTAATGCCATAAATATTCAACAAAATAAACTTGGAGCAAGGAGAACACATTTTCCATTTTGCATGGATCATTAATAATAACAGTGATTTACTGTAATTACTGAGAATGACACAATCAAAATATTCTTGAGCAGCAAAACAACTGCAAACCAAGGTGCTGCAGGAAGGTAACTTTTGCATCAAGCAAGCACAGAGTAGGGAACAGCATCCCTGGGCCTGACCATGGAGTGGGACTACCAGTAGTATTCTCCTAACTGTATTTCAACAAAAATTCAAATCTTGGCCCAATGCTGCCTCCCTGCACACACACCTTGGGGTTTAACAAGTGTTGCAGTAGAGGGAGAGAACACTACACACAAAAACAAGATGTAAGGAATATAGGGGAGGCCTTGACTCCGCATCTACGTCCTGCTCAGAGCCACGAGCTAGGACACAAGGTAGATATTTCATTGGGTAACTAATTCCTTGTCTCACAGCTGGTCATCAGCTAATGAGCTGGTAAAAATCAGAGGGTCAGCTACAGGCTTTCCAAAAAACAGGATCCAATGCATCACCATGCCTGTAAAACCAGACAGATTAAAAAGAAGAAACACTAGGCCAGCCAAACTCTAGTTTTGAGCTGAAGGGACACACTAAGCCAAGACACCTTCACTGTGTAAGGCAGGCACACAAGAACAGCCTGGGACCCATGTCTGCTCTGTGTTCTTCCGCAAGAACAGCTGCTTTTATTTAAGAAACCTCAGTGCTTTGGCAGTTGAATCACCTGGCCCTGAATCGCTTTATGAAGCCTCTTGGTCTGCACACACATCTCAGCCCTCCTCAAATATCCACCATGTCCACCAGAGCTGAAAGGTGGAGCTCAGCAGCAGCTTCAGCCTCCTTGTTGGCTTTGAGCAGCCTCTGCAGGTGTTTCAGTCTGTCTGACAGTGCCGGGCTTCGCTCCACCACCAACAGCTCACGGCCCACCTGGCTCCCAACCTGGCCAGGAAGAAAAGGGAGATGAGACTGACAGAGAAGCACTATCCAGTACCAACAAGAGACAGCTGAGCTCAGAGACTTCCCTCTCACTTTTTACAATAACCACAGGCATCACTCAACCTTCCACAAAGCAGGAATAGCAAAAATAGCATATTCTGCCCTGCTCCAGCCTTCAGCTGAAAGATGATGACCCACAGAGGAGAGTCAAGTTAAGAGTGCAACACCACAAACAATGCTCTTCAGATCATCCTAAGCAGGAAGCAGAAACACCTGTGAGAAACCTGTGTTTCAGATCTGCAAGAAGCACTTCTCTCCTTCACAGGAAGTTATTATTGAAGCATTACCTGTGAATTCTGCATTCCCACAGGCTGACACTGCACACCCATGCTCATTCCCACTGAGTTTTCTGCAAATGCAGCAGACAATAGCTGTAGCTCTGAAGGCCTTGTCCAAGCAGCTTCTCCGTACTACCTCCTTACCTCTTGAGCAGATGACATGGGACTCTTCAATGGATACGTGACAGGTGGCGTGGAGACCAGAGACTGAGGAAGGTAAAGAGGAAGACCCACCAAGTCACCAAGAGGCTCAATGTCTTCAGCTAGGTGTTTACGCAACTGTTCTTCAAACCTGGAGGGAAGACCGAAACCATGCAGACAGACACACAGATTCTTTAGCCAGCCTCAAAATAATTAATTCCTTGGCCCTATCCCCTTTCTTTTCTACAGGTGTACAAGCTGCAAGATAGAAACTGCCATCTTAAAACAGACTTCGGACATATGTGGCATTTCAAAACACAGCATGTGAACACCTCTATGCTTCCATGTCATCTTTAAAGACCAATGATCATCACACATTACTGCTTTTTATTGGTGGCTTTATTACTCACAGACATACTCCAACCACTCCTCAAAGCTTTTGATATTTCTACCATCCTGGACAGTTCCCACAAGGCAAACAGGAGCTAGCAGGGAACTGCCCTGGACTTACACACTCCAAGGCAGATGTTGGAGATGAGCTGTTTTCAAAACTTTCTGAAGCCCACTGTTGGACTTCAGTTCTTTCAAGTTACACTATTTGCAACCCTATAGCAAGGGCTGCAAGAAAATAGTCTTAGATGCTGCTCTTGTAACTTACCTCCTGCTCTCTTTTTTCTCCAGTTCCAGTTGAGTCAACAGACGCTCTGGGAGAAGATCCATCTCTGAGGCTGTGTCTGTGAGTTCGGCTGCACTGGAAACACCCCTTTCCCGACCCGAGAGTACGCCCACATCAGTGACATACTGAGCTGGTGCGAGGGAAACACTATGTGGTTTCTTAAAAGAGATGGCAGGCTTCACCTTTAACCTGAGGAAAATCAAAACAAAGAGCCAAACAGGAACTAGTATGAGCATAGGTTGATTTTTACTCAGTAGCTAGAGGTTTGGAAAAGGCAGGAGTAAAAAATACTTAAGACAGCACATTTCATTAAGACCATTTACAGTTGTCCAAAGAAACCGAAAGACCTTAGGTTCCAGAAGACAAAGCCTGCAGATAGCTTCAACTGCTCATCTAACAGGTCCAGGCTGCAGGTTAAAGCAAATGCAAGGAAGGGAGCACTACCAAATCAAGGACACTCATGATTTATCCCTCCATGCTTTGCCCACTCCTCACTTTTCTTTCTGTGTACTCACAACAAAAGTGCTTTCAAACCTATTGAAGCCATAATTGTTCACCCCCTCTGGCAGCTGAATTTTACAAGTTTTAAGACTCAAGTACATTCCAGGTAAGTCCATCAGAGCTGAGTAATCTTGCAGAAGTCAAATCTACTCTAGCTTCTGCACAGATGCCCTTGTATCTCACTTCAGGCATACTGACACAGGCACATTACAAGAGAAGTCCTCACTGGTTTTGAATGTTGTGAAGACACTAAAACTCATCACAGAGGTCCTAAGCAACCTAAATCCTCAAGTGTCTCTGGTGCAATAGCTGATGGATGAACATTATTCACCCAGGAAATGCCAGCAGTCAGCTCACCTGCCATGGCCCTGCTGGATCTCCTTCTGGGTGCGCAGTCTCGCTTGCTCCCAAGAAAAAGGAAGAGTGAAGTTTTTCAAATGCTCCTTGAAGAAGTACACACGGATCTGGCCATCTCCACTTACTGCTTCTGTAAAAGCAGCAAATCAGACCCCACATTTAATATAAGGACAGGTCTTCCCCTTCAGAAGAAAAACTCAGCATTTAAAGAGCCACTGAAAATTGTGCTCACTTTCAAGTAGCTTTAAGTTGTATTGCACATGTAAAAATGGGCCTTTGAGTTAATCTTCAAATACCAGTGTAAAGTGTTGCTTTATCTTCATTTTAGCTTTCTAGAGTATCCAAATTTAGTGTACAGCCAATTAGGTAGTTACTTTAAGTGAGTCTCCCTGTAATTAAGCTACACAGGGCACAAAGGAAAGCACACTTGAAATTGCAAGTAGGCAGGGTTTCAGACACAAACCTCATTAAGCCACAGAGGAACTCAGTAACAATAAATTCCTCAGTTTGTTGAATTAAACATTAAGGTAACCATTTTAAGTCCTGGAACAAGTAGTGCAAGTCACCACAGAGGGTGAGACACAAACTTCAATCAGGAATCCTTTAGAGCTTGTTCTGTCTACTAATGTCTTTGCACCTTATCAGATGAAAGTAATGGGAACATGTTAATTCCTGCCAAGTCTGCTTTAGTTATATTTCTTTTATCTTGTACCTTTTCAGTAGAAACAAAGACTTGAGTCCTAGCTCCAAAGATGCACTGCTTAAATACATACAATTCATTTTCTGAACATACTCTCAGCATGCTATTTCAGGCACTTACAGCAAGTAAATGATTAAAAGGCTAAGGAATTAGTTCTGGTTTTGCTTAATTACTTACCAGGTAAACCAAATCTCCTCCTTTAGTATGTCTACCATGTCAGCTGACCTGAGCAGATGTGGGTTTGAGGGACCGATTCTTAGCCTTTGGTTGAAACTAAAGGCCCTTTCCACTGGGATACAAGGGCTCAAAGATTCTTTATGTGGAGGAATACAGTCAGATGTAAAAAAATTAATCACTGCTTTAATGTATAGAAAGCTCAAGTCAATTTGTAACTGGTAAAAAGAATATGCCTTAATTGTCAGGAAAATGTGCAATAAGCACAGTGCCATTCTACAATGTGAAGATCAAGACCAAAACTCTTTGTTTGCTACACTAGTTATACATGCGGTAGTGAGCCATATATAAAGGCACCTATGCCAGACTATTAGATGGAGTTAGGCATGAGATCATCTATGCTATAGAAGTTCACATGATACCTGGTATAACAGGCAGTTTGGGTGGTTTCCAATCTCTCAGTTTATGATCAATGCAGAGTACCAAGATATCATCCCAAGGGATCTCATCAACAGCAGGTCCATCACCAGAGCTCCCAGGGGTCCTGCTTTTCCAGTTCCGGAAAGTTCTGCTCAGCAGATTCTCCACTTGAGACTGAATCAGTGGCTGAGTATGAGGAGAACTAGCAATCTGAGACACATACTGGAAAACCATGTGGCAAACAGGACGCCAAGGAGCTGCAGGAAAAAGACACACAAAAATAATTTGCAAAAATGCATGAGCACTCCAGACTACCAGCTTTACTCATAGGAAGTTGCAGGCAGCAGAGCCAAATTTGAGAATGTGAGGCTACCAAGGGGATACTGAGGTGTGAAGTACATACCGGCCAGTGGAGGCAGATCTAGGTAGGGGATCTGGAAGGAAAGCACAGCCTTCTTCAGCCAGGCCAGGTGATCGGGCATGTTCCACTGCAGGTGGGGTAACAACTTGTTACCCCCAAGCTCTGAAAACTCAGTAACAGGCCAGGACAAGTCACAGAGATGCTCTGAGGATACCACTTCAGAGAGAAACTGCAGCACGCTGTTGTACAGCTCTATAATGACACCAGGCTCCTGCGAAGGCAGACCAGCCAAACGCCTCTCCTGTCGATCATGATAGAAGCGCTTGCCAAATTCACCATCAATCCCATCCTCCACATACTCCTGAAGGGTCTGACTGCAGAGCCTGAGGGAGTCTGGACACCGGGAAACCAGCCAGCCTACAGCTGCAGAGAGCTGCAACACAAAACAACATGGCTAGTTGATGCCTTTGCTCCAGGCAATGAAGACTGCAAGGATCGAATCATGTAGCCCACCTGACAGAACAAGCAGAATACTGCACAACAAAATAAAGCAACAAATCACCCAGCACCATTCTGAACTGTCATGCCAAATAGCCTCAGTCTAGAGAAACCATCTGTACTTTATACACCAGGATTCAGGCCACCCTCCCTTCATTCCCCTCCACTGAGAACAGGATTACACTGGGCAAACTCATAGCAGTCAAACAGCTACAAAAGGTCCTTTACTTCTTGGAGATGGGAACTTAAGGGTACAAAGGCTTCTGTCCTGTTCACACTCTTCTGCTACCTGCACTTATACTGCTGTTAGTGAACACAGACAGCATAGACAAGAATGGATTTAGGCAGCTCAAGTATTTGAATCTCAGTTTTCAGTATTTGAGAATTGGCTTTTATGAAGTAGGTGCTGTTGACCTCTAGACAGTTAAAAGAGGTCACAAATAATAGAAAACTGCAACAGTAAATGAGAACAGTTCCAATTGAATTTGGACTCACTATTGAAAAAGTGCCCAACTCCAGGAAGTTCAGGTATGTGTTAAAAAAGGTGAGCAAAAGCTATGACAAATATAGCAAATATATAAACTTTAACAAAAAACTGAGTGTAGCAGTCATTCCTTATAAGATATTAGCAATTCAGAGATTAATGATAAACTAATCAAGTACCTCTTGACCTTAATTCCTTTTCTTACCCTTTTGGTGCCTTTTAAGTCATTAATAGAACTGGGAAGCTCAACAACTGTATAGTCTGAAATAAGCTGAGCTGAAATCAAGTCTTGCAGCATTAAACCTTGAAAGGAAAAAAAAAAAATAAAGCAACATTGAAAGTTCTGTCTCTCCTCAGCCACAAACAGAAATAAACAAAGAAGAAATGGGCATCTCCTAGGTCCTACTTCAACCTAATCTCAGAGATTCACAGCACCAGATCCACCTCATCAGTCCCTCTAGACTGCCATGATGACTCATGGTATGCAAAGGAATTTTGGAAACCCAGGAAGAGTTTATCTCCTTAAAGACCCTGGATTTCTATCAGCGCTTTGAAGGCTCATATAGTTCAGAAGGAAGTGTAAGTTTTCTATACTTGAGAAACTGCATTAGTCTCAGGAGTATTACTTAGACATGAATAATATTCAGGTTATCCCAAGTCACAGAAGGAATTACATACCTTCTTCTACTTCTTTCTCTGTGGCATCCTCTTCATGACTAGGAACTAGAATCACCAGAGGAACTATTGGTTGGAAGGGTTTGGCTTGAAGCAACTGTTTCAACTGAAGCAAAGCTGAAAGCCAATAGACATCATCTTCTGCAACATCTTCACTTCGAACTCGAGGGGGTAAAAGAAGAATAAGACCACTGGTTCCCAGCAAGTCTTTTTGCCTTTCAGCTTTATCAAGCTCCATGTCGGAGAGGGCGCCGTGTACCACCTATACAACCAAGCAGCACAACAACAGTAATGCAACTAAAGTAAAACATAGCATTTTTTAGAATAATCTTTTTAACAAGCTCATCCCTTCCAGCTTTACCACCTCCACCTGACAGTAGAGTGTGAAAAGCCTTCAGACAGCAGACTCGGGCAGACACAGCCTACCTTTTACTGCCTGTCACATATAGAAAGATTGCTCTCACCTACCTTTATGCACACACTGACATTGATGGTTCTGCTCCCCTGCACACCACGAGAACTAAATATTGTCAAGGTTTGAATTCTGTCTTCTATATGTAAAGTGTTTCTCTTACAATTTTTGTCTCCCATAAATTTAGCTTTCAACCAATCCACCAGTATCCTAACAAAAGGAAACAAGAATTTAGTTTTAAATACAATATTTTAGGGTTTGGGCATCAATATCTGTAACATTCCACAACCTGTTGTATTCCCAACCTTCAGATTGCTTACATCTTGCTAAGTATTTATCAAGTGGTCTCAAATTATTTATATCACTATTTTAATGTTTTCTTTGGTTTTGATATGAGCAAAAGCATTTCAAAGAACAATGACAGGAGAAGACAGAGGCCTTTGCAACAAATTTCAGTCACATCCTTATGAGTGCTTCGGAGGGCCACAAGGGGGCAGGGAAAGGAAATTTGATGTGGCAGGTAGAAAATGAGTCATGGACACTACTAGTCTTCTATTCCACTGCCACACTTGAGAAAAGAGCACATTAATCAACTCTCCCACTAACCTGCTGGGATCATCCTCTGCATATTCCTCATCATTTGGCAAAACCAACAGCACCTTCCAAAAAAACTGTTCATGTTGAACTGGAACATGTTCAGTAATCACTGAGGTGAGATCCAGGGGAGTCCAAGCTAAATCACTTAAGACAACAGAAACAGGTAAGAAAAAGGCTGCTGTAGCACCTTGAATTTCACTCTTTTGCCATTATCTAAACTCCAGCTCCTAAACCAGCTACTGATCACTCAGCTTGAGAAAGTTCATTTGTTTTGTTTCCAAAGCAGTGTGACTAAGAGATAATGTTGCAGCTTTACCCATGAACACCTGCCAGCCGCATTTACTGACTACGCACTTGCTTTTGAGCTACTCCATTGAATAACACATCAGTTTACATCACTTTCCACAAACACAGAGTGCACCTATGACTGTTTTTGATTATGGGAAGGTCTGCTAGGGGACAGTCAAAAAACAGGGTATCCACCATTACTGGAAACACTTAAAGAATCACAGAAGCACAGGTGGGATTGGGCCTTTCCAGTTTAGCCACCTTCTCAGGACAGGAGCACCCCCAACATCAAATCAAGACTTCCCAGATAGCAGTCAAGGCTTGTAAACCCATTTCAGGGTTGCATTTCTTCAAGGGGAAGGTTTTCCTTGCCTTGAACAAACTAGAAGACTATTAATTGCTCAAGAGATTCAAGATTAGAACTAAAAAATAGCTCTACCACCTACCTATTTCACCATGAACAAATGTTTTCAAGAATTAGCTGCTGAATCTGTAGCATGAGCTTTATTTTGGGGATTCGGGAAACACATACACTGATTAACTACCTTGGCTCCAGTAAATACATAAGCAACCAGAGTGTGTGACAAGACAGAAAGTAAACCCATTAGGGATATTAAAACCACTAATCAAGCCCTTCATGCTACAAACCAGGCTTATTTTTCTCTCCATACACACCAAAACACATAAAACCTATCACACCCTTAAAATACATAGAGCAGTGGGACTGTATATCCTAACATCTTCAAGAATTTACCTTCTCATTTTTCTTAGCTGTTAAGTACTCCTAGAAGCAAAATAGCAAATGGACACTTCATTTGCCACTACACTGACTTTTTCAAGGTCTTTGGTATTTTTGTTATAATTTGCTTTAAGAAGCAAACAAACAAGATCAACTCCAACATACTTTAACAATTGCTGGTAGAAGTGCTGAACTTTCATTTCATGCACCGTCTTGTTTCTCAGCCAATTTAATCTAGAAAGAGAAGTTGGTTGTGAATGGCAAAAGAAATCTGTTATTTTATACAAAGAGCAATTAGAAGTCACAGCAAAAACTTTGAAAGTTGCTATTAATAGGAGAAATGAAAAAAACTTGTTTATTCTACATTTTTAAATGGAATTGTACACAAAAAGTGTTTTTTGAGTGTATTTAAGAAAACTTCTGCAAAACCTTTAGCTAACAGACTGTCAGAACTACTTTGTGACTCCCCTTCCAAAGAAATCATACCAATTTCCAGCTGCTGTCACTGTAAGCATCCTTACCTTGTGCAAGATATTCCCAGCTTTCCTCCATGTCCCAAGTTTACCATACCCTTGATCAAGTTGTCCATAGTTATGGGCCACTCAGCACTGGGGGAGAGCGCTTTGAGTTTATTTCTTGGATCTGTGCAAACAGGAGCAGCAGGAAATGCCCTCATTTGACGTTTCAGCTTCGTTCGAGCTGCCACTGCCTCCCTCCACCTTCAGGAGGTAACAGACAAATTTTGTCTATTAGTAACTTCTTCCATCCAAACCAGTTCTCTTTTTTTGTGTTCTTAAGACAGGGTCAGGCTCTCCAAAATAGCCCACAAGCAGACACAGCCACAGAGCAGTGTATGGGCTAGATAGTGGCTCAGGCTAGTCATACACAAAACCACATATTCACTTCTCAGAGATGACACTCGGAGAAATTACAAGTTTCTAGATAGAATTAAGCTAAAGTCTCTTCCCGAGCTTGTTAAACAGCTGTAATGAAGTATGCCCTTCTCCTCCATATATTGGCAGTGCAAGACTCAGTCTACGTGGTAGAACCAACTAGTCAGTAACAGCAGTCTCCAAAACAAGCAGTTTTATTAAAACCGTAACACCACCTTGCCAATACTCCCAAGAAAAAGAATTGCATCCCAGGATGGCAACCCACCTTTGCAAATATTTGCAGAAACACTGGAGCTCCTGCAGAGTTTCCTTAGTAATCTGGAATATCTCATCTTCCAGAAACTGTTCCAGGACATGGGCACAGACTTCTTCTGAGCACCGCGCAATACGCGCTTTACGGTCTCTTTCCAGGGCACATCTAATTTAAAAAGAAACAAGCCAAAAGCTTAAGCAAGGTGAAGGGCAAGTGCTAAAACAAGTGACTGTAGTGCAAGAGTCTACCAACAGAGCTAGCAAACAGGAAGACTTTTCAATGCCTCTGCTTTTTAATCTATGGTTGTTCCAAAGAAATAGGTGCAATGCAAGGAAAGTCCACACCTAGGGTGCAAGGGAGTTGGAGGAAAAAGCACAGAGCAGCCTTGTTCCTAGTAGAGGTGTCTTTCACCCTGGAGCATCACTTCTGCCCAACACAGCTGCAAGTAGGCAACATGCAGTGCAGCCATGTACATTTTTACTCTTTAAAGGATATGAGTGTTGAAGATGAGCTCTCAGAAGGTCTAAGATGACCTATCTCTTCCTGACAAATTCTTATCCTCAGGAAAGCATCCTAAACAGTAAAGAGTGCACAATATGCAGTACTCACTTTAATTCATCGTCTGATACCTCTCGAACACTCTCCTTCATTACTTCTTCCATCAACTCCATACACACCAACTGACTCAACTGTTTTATCAGTTGCTCTCTTTCCTTCTTTTGCCTGGAAGTACAGAGAATAAGTTCACAAAAGGAGCAATTACCATTCCATTTCCATTTACTAACAGAAGTGTTAGATACAGTGTCAGACCAACAGTTAATTTGCCTAAAATTAAGCTCCCACTGTTTTATCCCCCTAAAAATAAACAGATTCAACTTTGAATCCAGCCAGGTCTTTCAATCATACAGCTAACATTGAGGTTATTTCTTGCTTACCCTAAACTAGAAAATGCTCATCTCACTCCTAAGGAAAATTCCTGCACACTTCAAGGTTGGAACACACCTCCCTCCCTGGAAGTTTTGGGAGAATTAAAGGTCCCCAAATATTCACACTATTTTTGCAGTGCCTCTGTGAAGTTACCCCAAAAATAACTAATAGATCATCTAATAGAGGTCCAAAGGGAAAATCCCTCTCTCTGTGATTCCAGGGCAGCTTGAATAAGAGATTTCAACACATGAGGAAGACACAGGGTCTGAGCACACATCCAGTGTCTCAGGCTTACGCCTCCTGTTTTTATGCTGCCCAGAAGGTAACACAACCCAGCAGTGAGACACCAGCAACTCACCTCTCCTCCTCCACTCTGCGCCTCTCCTCTTTAAGTCGCTCCCTCTCTGTGTTGAGCATGTTGCCCGCCACCTGCTCGAGAATCTCCCTCAACACATTGGCCAGAAGCTCCTCCACGATGGCCTCTGATGCACTGCACAACAACAGCAAGTCTCTTTTCAAAGCCTGCAAGTTTCCATTCAGAGCCTTAAAGGCTAGACACTATACATCAAGCCTGGGTTAGAATGACAACATGATTTTTGGTCCTCTCAATCCGTTTTTATCTATGGGAATATGACAGTTTCTTATAGGACGGACCAGTGAGTCAACTCAGGTTAACAGTGGCTCAACTCAGGCTGAACCATCCTACTCATTGATAATCTTAATGCTTGACAGGGCGCAATGAACATGAGAAACCAGTTTAGAAGATCACTTAAAGCACTCAAAACATACAGGCCAATGGCTTTCAAGTTTAGTACAGCTCAGAAGAGTTCAAACTTGCATGGGAAGTCTCAAGATACAGCTTAAAAACACCCAAACCCATATTCCCACAAAAATACACTTATCTTCCAAGTTCCTATGATCCTCCTGGATCAGGGAGGAAAGGGAACTAAGCAGTCCTGAATGAATAATGTATACATGCGTATATAAGCAACCAGCAGTCTTTTTTCCCCATGCTGTTATTGAGGAGATGCTGAATAAAATGTTTTACAGCCAGACTGCAGCTGCACATCCCACTCTGCGAAAAGGCAGACACCTGGGTGCAGTTGTCAGAGAAGGGTAAGATCCAATGCACACAAAATTATTTATCAAGCATGAGTTCACCCTTGTCCACAGTGTAACAGACTCCTCTGGGGCTTCCATGGCTTAAGATACTAAAATTGTCCGAGTCAGTCCTCTTCAGGATTTGTTAGTGTAAGTCACTTCGCTATGCTTTTTAAATGTTTTCCCCCTCCCAAGTAGATGACCACATAGAAAACTCCAGCTCCAATCCTTGCATTTAGAGACACAGTCTCCACAAGGTGTAAAAAAGGTATTCCCCTTTACCAACAGGAAACATCACCTGCAGATCACTGTCAAAATGCTGGTGCTTAAAGACAACATTGTGAGTGATTTGGCTGGACAAGACCAGTGCTGACAACAGGTCTGCTGAGACTGGATCAGATTCCACCTAAAAGCCCTATGTGCAAGTCTGAATTCCTCTGAAGATACCTTTGGGGATGGATCTACTCCTCATCCCCATTTGGGCAGTTTTCCATCCACAACAGATTTGTAGTAGCAGTGATATTAGAGTCATGCCAGGCAAGGTTTAGCGAGGCACATCATCAAATCAACATATACCAGAAAGGTTGGGGACATCTGAAGGAAGGTCTTTTTTTGCCCCCCACTGTATTAGTCTCTTTGCTACAAACCCTGCCTTGCATTTTAATCTTTGTATGCAACACTGCTAGGGGAACCCAGAACTCTTAGGACAGACTCCAGAAGCCCCAGCATCAAATGTTCCTTACCAGCTTGCTGCAGCCATGTAAGCCACCCCTGCTCGGCTGACTTCTCTGCACTCTTCTTTGATGACGTCGTGCACAAGCCCATCTGCCACCTCTGCAATGTCCTGCAACACAGGGGAGGAAGCAGCTGAAGTAAACGGGATCCTTGCTTAGGATAGCTTGCACTGTCACATCGCAACTGTGAAGGAATAAAGTCTTGCAACGTTGTTTAACACATTATAGTTGGCAACCACATCTCTATTTTTTACTTGCAAACTAAGCTAATTTAAGTGCAAAACCCTGAATCTTAATACTGAGACATACAATGCTTACAGTAAGAAAAGCAGCAAGAAATGCTAACAGTAAAAAAAACACTTGTCTGTTTGTATTAAACACATACAAGTTAAACTACAAAGTATTAAGTGAATTTTGAGAGCAATTCCTATTTTTTGTATTTAAGTTCCTTCTAGATTTGCCATTTCTCTCAGGTACTAGCTAATTTAATCCTAAAAGACCAGAGATTTAGTTTTTGTTGAAATGTAGCCATATTTACGTAGAGCATAAAGGTTTTAAGGCTTTATAGACTAATAAGACATTTCGATACAATTTTGGAATTAGCAGAAAACCTAATCTTGGCAGGCAGGAAACAGCCTAGGAATATAAGGTACATTTTAAAGACCCAACATTAACAACCTTTTATACACAAACTTTGTCATGTTTTATTTGAAATAAATGTCAAAATACTAGAGAATGGACCAGTATTCACTAAAAGTTTATCTGCTAAGTCAATATAATTTTCTACTGTACCACTGGCTTTCTCCTTAAGTTTCTCAAACAGTTGCTAACAGACAGAACTTTGTTTATCCAAAGCAAGCAGTAGCATTTTCAGATCTTCAGCTGAAACTACACAGGAGTTTCCTTTCAGAATAAAAGCACTCAAAGAAGCAAATATTCTAACCATAACATCAGACTAGGGAGCATCTTCTGGTTCTAGATTGGAGACATTCTACAGATCTTGGAACACTTCCTAAATCTTTACCAAATACCCAAGTTGTTCGGAGGATTTTTTTTTTTTTTCTTCATTTCCCTTACCCTGTCTGTGCAAACTGGCTGAGGCTTTGATGGGAGATGTTCAGATTGTTCCATAGCCTGGGAAATTGTCTGGGCAGGAGGCAGCAGTGGCATCAGAGGACGAGGTAACAGGGAAGGCAGAAGATGAGCTGGGGGCTGGACTCTTACTGCTGTGACATCCAAATCCACAGCTTTGCTCTCCATTCTTCCTTCTGAGGAAGGGGTGGAGACAGGCATCAAGCCATTAAGGGAGGAGAAAAAAAAAAAAATCAATTCAACCAGAAGTTAAATCGCTGTTACTTCTCAGCCTCAACAGCTTTATAACCTGCTAACATTTATCTGAAGAGTCAGCAACAGAAACATGCTGCCCTTAAGTGAAAATATATTACACAGACTAATTATATATATTACTGTATTACTTGAGAGCCTACAATTGTTTTAATAGAAGTAAGCCTAGCACCTACATACACAGCACTCAGAGTAAATACAAAACACTTGTACTTTCTGATTCCAGTTGAAAGGAAAAGTCCAGCCAGTTTGAAGGCAACCTACTTAGCACCACAAGAACAAGAAGCATACAAAATCTGTGAACTGAAAAGGCAGCTCAGATTCACCTATATTGATAAGATTTAGAGCTTATTTCTATGAGTATATTTTCTGTATTGATAAATGATTTTTAAATCTGGAAGTTTCTTAGCTTTTACAGTTAACAATTACATTAAAAGCATATTTTCATTTTATTACTCCCAAACTTGGATGAAATTTCAGTTGACATGAGCCAACAGCAATTTCTACTTTGTAAAATAAATCTATTCACAAAATGATCCAGCAGTATGTTCCTAAATTGTGTTTTAAACGCCCATTTGCTCTTACCTGCAGCATCCACACTGGATTTTTGGCTGCTGCCAGCTTGATCCACAGTTGTATTGCCACCAGTGTATTTGTTCTGTCCATTGAAGCTACTCACAGGCACGTGGTGAGGGGCTGACGGTAACGGCCCTCCATTTACAACTTGCCCAACTGACACATTCAGTTTCTGACTGATAAACAGGGACCTCTGAGGTTTGGGTAATCCATCAGGCACCGAGAAAGCTGAGCGATTCAGCTCCACATAATCACTGAGGAAATACAAATAATATTGAAAAAGGTACATATTCAAGGCTTCTGAAGCCTATGCATTTTCAGCTGACCAGCTTTGCAGAGCTTCAGTGAGACAGAGGATTTTCAGAAGTGCTTCCTATGGCCTGGGTCTAAATCTTCATCATAACCCAGAAAAGGGAAGGGCTGAACACTGTCTTAACTGCTATTCTACCAGAACAGAAAAAAAACAAGTGACAAAAATAGATGCCAGGACTAGCCACAGCAATGATTTTGAAAGCTGCAATCCTATTCCAATCCAGGCACCTGTGGTCTTACTCATTTGCCCTTTCCAGAGTAGTAACACAAAATGCACCACTAGGTAACAGGCTCCATTTTTTAAGTCTTCCCCAGTAACCCCAGTCATACACACAGAATTGCAATTCTGTATGCATCATACTGTTATATATGTAAATGTCTACCTGAAAATACATAAATTATATATTTCCACATACTATGTATTCTCATCTGCCCACTGTTAGCCTCCAACATCTTCCTAATCCTGCACTGCAGTCTTTTATACTCTCCTCTCCCACTCAACTTTTGCTTTTCCTTTTCTTGCACTTCTCTGGCTCCTAAAAATCTCATTCTTTTACACCAGTGAACTTCAGTCCTATCTGCATCACAATAACACATCAGCTTCATGAGCACTATATCCTAGTTTCCTACAGAACTAGAGTTCACTGTAACTCCACAAGACAAGACTTCTACCTGCACTCTTGACAATGTACCTTTCTCAAGAAAAAAAACTCCTGGAGTCCAGCAGAGACTACATTCAAGTTGCTGTCCTTCTGTTTTCAGGAGACCTGAGGGAATTCTTTATCCCTGAAACTCCAAGCACCTAACAAGCCTGGTAAGTACTCATGGTTTAAAAAAAAAAAAAAAAAAAAAAAAAAAAAGCTGTGTGGAAAGACACAGTAGCTAATGGGATACAAATTCCATTTCTACAGAGAAAGGTGAAATCAAGGAAACACTCATAAAAACAGGAATAGAGACACACTGAGCTCTGTGCCTACCACTCAATATTTCGCTTGTATTAAATCCAGTCTCTAAACTTTACTTGGTCTTTTTCTTGATTGCCAAGTCCAGTGAAGGCCTGTCCACGTTACCACTTAGCCTAACATTAACCTAACCCCACTGGACATCTTCAGAGAGAAGTTCTTTACCACTTACCTATCAGAAACACTAAGGCCATAATAACTTATGAAGTCAGATGCCTCCTCCCAGTCTTTGAACAGGAGCATGCGTTCTAGGTGACCCAAGGGAAACACTGTAGATCTTTGAGTGCTTACAGTGTAAGCAATATTGAGAGATTTAAGAGCATCTGTACGAATCTGGGGAAAAGATAAAAGAAAGCCAGGTGACTGCTAAGCTCAAGATACCATAATTCTTCAAACCCCAAATAACTATAAAGGCGTTATAAGCATGAAAAAGCAGTGTTTTGTAAATAAAACCCACCACACTTGGACTCTGCATGCAAACAGCTTCATATTTCAATTCCTTTCCAAGTTTTCTGTGGCTTGCTTTCTAATTTCCACTTTTTTCATGCTGTTCATTTTGAACATAGCCTTTTGCAACTTCAGGCAGAAGTAAAAGCTTACAAGGGCATCTAGTAGCTCAAATTTACCATTTTTTGAAATGAATTAGAGTTCCCTGAATAATTTTTAAATGCATCTGAAAAGGTAAGTATCAATTATTTTAAGAAATTAAGTTACTATATATTGACTTTTCTGCTTTCTAAAAGCAATTTTTCTTCCAAGTCACAGACTTTAAGTTAACTCATTAGAAAACATCCACCACCTTTTTTCTCACCTGGTTGAAATAACAGTGCAAGATACAGGCATTCAGATAGGAAGCTGCCCGCACTAACTTGAAAAACCTCACAAAGTTGTTGCTGTTTAAGGCAGCAAATGCTTGAACTGCAAATCTAACTTCAGGTGAGTTTCTAACTTCAGGATGAAACTGCTGCACTTCTCTGCAAAGACAAAACCAGAAACTTTTTGCTTCAATATTAACAATAAAAAATTGGAGAGCCACCTGTAACAACACAGAATTAAAAAGAGAAGTTTTAAGTGAGACTTGCAACTCAAAACTAGTTGTTAAGTAAGATTGTCAAAACCTACTCTTCAAACAGCTTCTAATGCAGTCAACATAGCATTATCAACATAATATTTAGGTACATTCAAATTTATTCTTAAGAAGTTGAAAGCAAATCAAAATAGTTTTCTAATTTAAGTTTTTGTATTATAATTGGAATATTAACTTAAAAATAAACTATTCCTTCACCCCCTACACCACAAAAACACAGCTGCAGACTGAAATTTATCCCATATTCCACTTCTTGAAGGAGAAACTAATAAAATTATTTCTCCTAATACCACATTTTCATAACACTGGAACCTAACTTAGGTTTCCCCTTCCATCTTTCCTTTTTTTGCAAACTCACATCCTGTCAAGAACATCAGAAAATGAACTATTAAAAAAACAGCATGGTTACAGTACTCCATTTCTTTGCTTTTGCATACAATTTTGCAACTTGCAACTTAAAGCCTTCACTTTTATTGACAGACAAATTGTAATCCCATTACTTCCCCAAACCAAAAAAATAAACAATACCCCCTCTTCTCACCTGAGAATATCACCCTTGTTCAGATTCAGCAGAACACTATAACCTCTGAACTCTGCTTCGCTCTTGCAATAAATGCCCTTGTTGGCCAGGTCCTGATACATTTCCTTCAAGCTCTGCAGGCATTTAGTCATGTTCTCATTGTTAATTTTGGCATCAAAGGAGGACATGGGCTCTTCACACAAATGATGAGCACAGTGGATGTGAAAACGAGTGCACTTCTCAATGAGAGAGACTGTCAGTGGGCTGCAGAGATGTTGTTGCGTTATATCCTAATTATAAGGATAAACAAAACGTTATTTATTTTTTTTTTTTGAATAGGGCTGAAGAGCAGCCACCTGGCACCACCTTTAGAAAATTCTTATTTTGACCAAGTCAAGCTTCAACCTGAATGCTGAAATTACTACTACATTTTGCTTCACTTCACAGCATCACATGGGAACTTGCATTCTATTACCAACTATCTCCACATCCACCAGAACTCACCTTTCTTATGCCACGGGTTCTGTTCCACACAAAGTCATACCATTCTCGATAGTTCCCTTCTCCTTGGTCCATAATATTTGTCACTAAATAGTCCATGGTCATGCTTAACACCTCAGAAGGTCTCAATTCATGGGGCAAAGGTTCTTCCTGATCTGCTGAAGACCTGCTATACTCCTTGATTGCTGCTGCATGATCTACCTGCAAGAGGTAGAAAAAGACTATTAAAAATGTTTCCAGGAATATAAAGGGTTTTGTCATATCCATACCTTTACAGGAGTAAAGAACAGACTGCTGAAAGGAGATTCTCTACTGCTTACACCACCCAATTACACTATGACAGACAATATTTTGTTTTCTTTCATAGCAGAATCATGTACTGAAGAGCGAGTCAGTCAAATCAAGAGCATTTGTGTACTACTGCCCCAACTACTGCTCTAATCAGGCTTATACAGCTAAAAATGGCACCTCATTGCCACAGTGAAACAGCAATTCACTAGCATTCTTGTTTTACAATGTAGACCTGAAAGACATCAAGATTACTGAAATACTCTAAAGAATTTGGTCTGTAAGGGTCCCAGAATTAACCCTGCAATCAGCTAAGCAACACTGACAGCTTTATGTAAGCAATAGGTGAGCAGACATGCTGGGAGCAGCAAAACCCTGCGTACAAAAGGCTCATACCTTGTCAGATCCTAGAAGCACTTCAAAGATACTGAGCTGGTTTCTTGTCTCCCTCATGTAGCGCTCCTTTTCAGGACACATGTCTGGGCACATGCCCACAACTGTTTTTGCTTTGCCTAAATCTGTCCTCTTCACTCGAGCTAGGAAGAAACATTACAAATGAACAAGTATCAAAACACCAAGCATTCCTTATTTTTGCTGTCATTACCAGGTAAAATTCTAATGCGCCAACACAGCCTTATCCATACAACATGCCTCAGCTGAAGCCACATACATGCATCAATGGATAGAGGACAAGTACATGGGCAGGACAACGACTAACACAGGAGATTATGAAAAGGCATCTCTAGAAGTTCCCACCCAGCCTTCCCTTTGGAGCAGGTTAGACCCCAACACCACATCAGAGCAGCCGTGGCTGTGTCTAACCAAGGTTGCAAACCCTCATGGATGGAGCATCCTCCCCTCATCTGCCCCCACCATGCCCTGGGGGAAGATTTTCCTGATGTACTCTCCTCAATAGCAACAACTCTGCTGGAGAGGTTAAAGTCTCTAAAAACACCTGGCACTTTGTATCCTAGTTTACCAGTCATTATTTTGTAACTCCACATCAAGTGACAAGCTGACAATAAAAACAGCATTTTAACAGGATGCAGGGGCAGTTTTGAAGATGTGATAACAAAAAGGAAAGGGCTTACAACCCACGACTGTGGAATTATCTGTGGCATTCCTAGCATCAAGGAAACCAAGACCCTGTAATTATAGGTCAGACACATTTGGCAGTGCACACATTTATTTGATTGCACTAAACACTTCTTTCTTCCCAGCAGAGAGACTGATGCTATGCTCATATCAACTTGGCCAATTACAAACATTACCTTGCCGCATGATTTTATCCCTTTGGTCCAAAAGGCGGTATCTTTCCTCTGATGTCTCAGCCACTAATCCTACCAGATTACTCAGAGATGACATGGAAGCTACCAAGCTTTCTGAGCTCTGTCCTTCAGAACTGGAATCATAATCCGTTTCAAACTGTAGTGACTTACGGAGACCAGACTTCTTGGCTGGAGAACTTAAAACAGAAGATTTTCATCAATAATCACACACTACAGCCCTGGCCTTAAAAGCACTGTTTAGTACATGAGTATCTGTTTAAAGTATTTCATTCATAGGATAACATACTGAGGCATATATACACATATCAAAGCTGAAGTGAGCTAAAGGTTTTCCCCACACACACGCTTTTCCTCAATTTAAAGAAAAGAAAGAAATAGTAATTATTTCGCAACACTTCTAATTTTACAATTATAGGACAACAAATATCAAATGAATCCCATCCACATTGCAAAATCTGTATTCTGAAAGACAGGCCAACTATGAATTATTCCAGCAACTCGTGTTTACAGCATTACTAGCTTTCACTTGACAAAAGCACATGATATCTTCACAAGGAAGACTTCCAACTAATGTATGATGACATTAGAAAACTGAGATTATAGACAAAAAAAATCAATAATGATGTCAAACCTCAATAGAGGTATTCTTAAACATGCAAGGAAGGATGCACACACCACTTTTAGAGGCCATGGGCAATGGCTCCTAAATGTGATCAGAGATATCAGCTGGAAAAGCAATGCTAGCCTAACATCCCAGCCATGCAAAAGACCTTGCTCAAATGCAACTGAACTTCTGCACCAGCAGCCATAGAAAGCTCAAATCAACCTTCTTTTTAGGGAGAATGTACCAAATAAATTACAATACATATTGTAAAACAAACCAAATAAGGATGGACAAAAAAAAAAAAAACAGATAAGCATAAAGCCACAACAAAAAGGCCAGGTGAAAAGATTTTGAAGTTCAATCTGATGAAGGTGTAAAACAAAGAAAAATCGTTTTCACCTGCTTCAAGGACAAGAAGCTCCAGATATCTGGTTAAGCCAGAAGATACTCAGCTCAAACAAAACAAAGCCATAGCAGAAAATCTAAAGGAACACAGATGCAGAGAATCCATTCATAGTAAAGAAAAATTTCTCATAGCAAAGCTGCTCTTTAACAGGGAGGTGGGAACTGAACAGACAGGGCAACCACATAGGGATCATGAGTATCAAGAGTGAGTGCTACTCTGAAGCCTACTCACACTGAAAGCAAAAGTAAAAAGCTAAGCAATTAAATCTGCCAGTTTAAAACAGACAAAAGTGTTTTCTCTGCACAGTTTAAGTGAAGCAGGAAAGGTAGTGCTACAGCACACCACAGTAGTATAAACTAATTCAAAAGCAGGAGACAGACAGGAAGATTCACTGGTAATGGCAGCAGGGCACAAGCACCATTCCAGCCTAAGCTGTCCCTGAATCATTGGCCACCAGAAGTACATTTGCAAGAAAGAATAAGTCGGCATTTGCACTTTATTATACAGCTACCCTTAGCATCTGCCAACATCCACTTACACAGAAAATTTTTAGTCCAACTCCACACCACAGGTGCAAGGTCTTAGGGCCAAGCTACACACTGCACTGAGGATCACCAGCAACAGGAAAAGCCAAACCAGCCACATGAAACAGAAGGACTCACATACACAAAACAGTTACACAAAATGGGACAAGATGACAAGCTCACCAGCTACTCTCAGAAGGGGATTCTCATTCCACAGGCTTGTACTTATCCACAGAGAAATTACTCTCCTCTGGAATAGACGTAATCAAAACTACAAAGCCATGCTAGTAGTGCTGGGTCTTGACCATGCACTGTTTTACCCTATTTCCTCAGGTTTTGTTATTGCAGGTGTTGTTAAAAACACACACACACACTACCCAAAATAAACAGAACAGGAAAACCTGGAAGTAAAGGATCTTCATGAACAGTTAGGGAAAAAAAAAAACATCTTACTAACGAAATGCAAAAATCTGTGATCTTATAGCACAGTCAAAAAGCCCAGAGTGCCAGAGGAGACAAATGAAGAACTCTTCCTTAATAGCACTTAACAGCACTGGGCATTAATATAAAGTAAATTGATTACCATTTCCTAACAGCTGGATTCCTTGAGGAGCACACATACCTTTTACCTGATAGGACATTGGTGGCAGATGACCTTACTAAAGGCTTCCGAAGAGGGGAATGCTGATAGCTTTGTTCTTCATTGCCTTGCCTTCCTTCCTCTTCCCCTCCTTTCTTCTCCTTGGATGAATATTCTCTTTTTGCAGGACCTTAAGTGATATGTAGAACAAAGCCAGATTATACACCAAGTTATTCAATCAACAACTCCTTTTCCCCTGAGGAGGACGGAAGGAAGGGAGCAGGTGTAAAAATATTATTACCAAATAAATCTACAAGTTAGAGTTTTGTTTGGTTATAAAAAGCTTAAGACAACTTACACTAGAAGTTGACTTGAGGTCTAAGTCTTCAAATCTAGCTGTTTTAAAATACTGACATTGAGGTTTTCACTGACTTTAAAGGCATACCATAACCAGAAAGAACAACAGGCACCCATGTAGGTGTTGCTTCAAGGTGTTTGCCTTGAAGGAAGACAATTCTGCAGCTATTCATTTTCAATGAAGGCAAATTTCTGACTGGTCAGAGCTGCAGCAAACCATGCATTTACCAACAGCTGCAGAGTATCCCCAGGCTAAAAATCTCCAGAGGTATGCAAGCAGCACTCACAAAACAAGAAGGCAGCACTTTATAGTTCAAGTATTGCTTTGGGCATGAACAGCCCACATTCACATCTCATCTCAATTCCAAGCAGAGACTGGAACCCAGATTTCCCATTTCTATACTGAATTTTCTGCAAGATAGGCAGGCACACTGCTCTCTGCTCAGTTTAAATGATACATCACTGCTTATACACAGAAAAGCAACTTCAACAGTGGAGGAAACTCACTCCAGACTATTCAGTAATTCAATTCTCAGGAAACTTTCCTAAAAGTTGGAAGCCTACACACTAGCCCTTATTCTGAACCAAGTAACTAGGCATATGAAAATGGATTTTCAAATATGCCAGAAGACCATCCTGCTTCTAGAAGGAGCATGGAGATGACTATCATCATGGTATTCTTCCTATGGGGTTACAGGAGTGGTTGCTAAGGCACCTTTTAAACCTATGCTGTCCTTTCAAGAGTTTTCAACTCTTTAAAATGGTTTAAAATGTCCAGAAACAGCATTTTGGCTCAGGCTAAGTTGTTTTACTCCATAGGAATTCAAGAGTAGAAACAGTGGACTTCTCAAACACAATTTATAGTCTTCCCACTTAATTTTCTCCACACAAGAGGGCAGTAAAGATGAAGCCCAACTGGAGAGAACAACCAAGGACATGACTGCACCCAGTGGTTTGGGCAAGAAATTGTCAAACAGTTACTGGAAAAGGGCAAGACAGCATGCACAACACACACACCATGAATGCTCAGAAATCTCCAAACTCCATCTCAGAAATGATAAATAACTTCCAACACTCTCAGGAACTCTGCACACCTCAAAAATTCAGCTAATACAAGTTAAAAAATGCCAAACTTTTGAATCTCATAATATTCCTGCACATTCCTCCTCTGGAGATTTTTTTGTTTTGCCTCCTGAGGACCAAACAAGAACAGAAGGTAAGGCCACTTCACTCAAATATCATTCGACTATTACATGTGCAAACAGACTTACTTGTCTTCTTCTTTTGCCAAAACGTTACAATATCCTTGTGCAATTCTTTTGCCTTCTTTCTGGCAAGAGCAGCAGAGTCCTGAAAGAAAACAGAGCACAGTACGAAAATCAGGGTATCACAACACTATGTAACATTGGTCTTTGCTAGGGACAAACATTTACCAATTTCTGCAAAATCCTGGGCACCGCCTTTCCAAGTTCTTCCTTAAAACCTACATACAGTCTGCAGGATTGGACAGGTTTCCACCAAAACTGCTCCTTTCGCAGCATCTCTTTCAAGCTTACATCAGGGGCCACCGAATGCCTAATTTTAACCAGAAGAGAGGAGCAGAATTCGCTTCTCAGAGCACCTCAGTGCCCACCTGAGGACACTACTCACAAAGAGCAGATGGTCCTGCAAAAACTGCCCTAGAGCATCTAAACATTGGGAGACTGCAGAGATTTTGAGCAAGAGTGTACCCTTTGGTCTGGGTGCCACTTGACAGTGGTCTTGATTGCTCTCTGGAGGTAACTGGAAAGATCTACTTGGTGTTCAAGATGATGGTTAAACCGCAGCTGAAGTTTGGCAATGTTGCAGGCAGTTGTGATGTTTAAAATATGGTCCTATTCGCCCAGCACCTCTCTAACCTCGCCCATAATTTAAGCTATGCTCATCTGTGCTGCCTTTCAGATAGAAAAGTGTGTTGTGGGATACGTGCACAGCTCTTGTGAGATCAAGAGCCTGTAGGCACCCTGATCCCGTGGATTTATACCCGTTCCTCTGGGTTACGGGACACTCACATGGTCAAAGAAGTGCAGAATGGCCATCTTCTTGTTGCGGCGTGTCATGATGCGCCGGACCTTGACAAACTGCCCGAAGTGCCCCTCCAGCACGCTGCGCTCGTTGAGGCTGTCAGGTACGTTCTTGCACTGGATGGCGGTGAGTTCGCCGGGCGAGAGCCCGCTGAGACCCTCGGCGCCCTGGCTGCTCCGCGGGCGCCGCGAGGGCGTCGCAGCCACATCTGGAAAGGGGCGAGACGCGGCGGTGAGGGGCGGCCCGAGGCGCGCAGCCCGCGCGCGCGCTCGGAGCCCCCCTGGGGCACCCACCTTCGCGCGGCGGCTCGCGGGGCTCGGGCGGCGGCTGCTCCTCGGCGGCCGCCTCGTCCCGGGCGTCGCGCGCGCGGCCCTGGCTGCGCAGCACGTCCTGCAGCGTGCGGCCGAAGAGCGCGCCGCCGCGCGG
>JAUBNY010000387.1:0-14707 GCA_032275445.1 Crypturellus soui | reverse complement strand
CCGCTCTCGGGCGCCTTGAAGCGGAACTCGGGCGGCGCGAAGGCCCTGCCGCCCGCCGCCTCCGCCAGCCCCGGGAAGGCGCCCAGGGTGGTGGGCGGCTTGAAGCTGAAGTCCGCGTTCCCCGCCGGGGCCGGGGCCTGGCCCAGCCCGTAGGGCGGCGACCCGAACGCGGGGACCCCGGCGGCGGCGAAGGCGGAGGCACCGGTAGCGCCTTGCCCGAAGCGCGGCGGCGCGAAGGCCCCCGCAGGCGGCCCGCGGAAGGGACCCCCGGCGCTCATGGCCGCGGCTCTTCTGCTCGGCGGGAGGCCGCGGCGCAGGCGCCCTCGGGCCGGGCGGGACCGGGGCGGTGCACGGGGCGGGACCGAGACGGGACCGGGGCGGTACACGGGGCGATGCACGGGGCGGGCCCGGAGCGGTGCACGGGGCGGGCCCGGGGCGGGACTGGAGCGGTGCACGGGGCGGGACTGGAGCGGTGCACGGGGCGGGCCCGGGGCGGGACGGGGACAGGGCATGGGACGGGAGCGGGGCGGTGCCGGTGCCCGGTGGCCGGCGCGGCGCCATGAGCGTGCTGATCCGCAACGCGCAGCGCGCCGTGCCGCTGCGGCGGGCCCCGCTCCGCCGCGCCGTGGGCGTGCTGCGCGCCGCGCTGGGCGCCGCGCGCTTCGACGTGGCGCTCGTGTGCGCGGGCAACGGCACGATGCGGCGGCTGAACGCGGCCTACCGGCGGCGCGACGAGCCCACCGACGTGCTCTCCTTCCCCTTCCACGAGGTGGTGGCGGGCGAGCTGCCGCGGCCGCAACGCCGCGACGAGTACAACCTGGGCGACATCTTCCTGGGCGTGGAGTACATCGGCGAGCAGTGCCGCGCCGCCGGCGAGGACTTCCACGGCGCGCTGGTGGTGAGCGCCGAGCTGGGCCGTGCCGGGGGCCGCCTGCAGGAATAGCCCCTTTTTGCAAAAAAAAATATATATATATAACCAACAAAGCATCATTTGCGCAATTTTAAGATGCGTTATGTTTTTTGGTTGTTCCCCTGGACAGGCGACTGTGGCACATGGGTTGTGTCATTTGCTCGGCTACCAGCACAAGACAAGAGCGGAGTGGCAGCAGGTACGGGGGCGGCTCAAACCGGGAGGGTTCGCAGCGGTGGCCCTGTAAGATGTGAGGTAGCCCTCACATCCCGGCAGCCCCTTGGAAGGCTCTGTAGAGCTTTCAGTCAGTTTAATTTAATCTGTATTGATTGTCATACAAATATGAAGTCCCTGCAAGCAAAATGACAAAATCACAATTCTGCTGTTAACAGTGCTTGAGAGATTTATTTTTTTGTGCATATGAGTTTCTGCAAAGTTCAAACACTGGGCTGCATGGGGACCCTTTTAGCTGGCTCTGGTCATGCAACTGCTGCACAGGAACTGGTGACATGCAAAGCTGCCAAGCCAAAACATTTCCAGAAAAAAACAGCTTTTTAGGAGTTCATGATGTTTTTACATGCACTTTAAATACACACTTCTGGTGCAAGATTTGATGCTTTTCCTTCAGGAGAGCACAGAGTGCAATTGTGCAATTAAACGGTGCAACTGTGGAAGACAGATTAATTGAACAGTCTGTTTAGGAAAATTGCTTGAAGCAAAGAGCAATCCCTGGTCTTGTGTCCATTTACCTTTCAGTGGAGCAATATATGGTCTCTCCCACGTGATTTTTAAATAATCAGGCTGGGAGAATGTATGACTGAATCACAATTCAGTCTGGAAACAGCTTTGCGAAATAGCTAATTTTAGGAGTGTTTCTTCTGCAAGCAGGGAACAGTGACGGAGGGGAATGTCTCTCCAGCATGTGCACGGTGGGAGCCGGTGTCCACAGCGGGACTGTCCCCAAGGCCCCTGGCCGTGGAGGGAGGCTTGGCACTCGCTAGCCCACAACTTAGCGGCTCCTCTCTCTGCCCGCTCCTCTCCGCAGATGTACCAGAAGGAGAAGGAGATCCTGGAGGCGCTGAGCCGAGCAACTGGTGCCGACTTCCGACCGCTGACCGCAGATCTCTTCTGAGGGCGGCGGTGGGACGCGCAGGAGCGCGGGGGCCGTCGCCATCGTGCGGGGCCGCAGGGGAGCCGCTCCGCTCCGCTGCTTTGCCGCCTCTCGCTCCGGGGGCCGGGCGGGCGCCGCCCCGGACGTGGCGCCGTGCGGCCATGGCGGCGCCCGGCCGCCACATCCTGCTGCTGCTGGGCCTGGTGGCCCTGGCGCCGCTGTTGCCAACAGCGGATGCCCAACGGCCGCCGCCCGCGCCACCGGCTGCCGCCTTCCACGCGGGCCATGGCGCCGCCGCGCTGCCGCCCATTGCTGCTGCTGCTCCGCGCACCCGGTGAGCGGCGGGGCCCGGCCACGCGGGCTCTCCCCTCCTCGGCCGTGAAGGGGTTTTGAGTCTTTCCTCATCTCTTGTCCCCTCCATTGGAGCAGACACTTGGGCCCTGGGTTCCTTTCCTTGGGTCCCTGGGGACTGGGGACTTGAAAGGCCTCCTTCACCCTCTGTTTCTGGGCCAGTCCTTCATGACAGATTCTCCCTGAGGCCCTCCAAAAGCGGGAACAATCCTGTTCATCCTCCACCAAGCGGCTGATGCCCTTGCCCTGCACTTCCCTTGCACCCTGGTACGTGCTCAGTGACCCCTGCCTCGGCACGCGCCACTGCCAGCCGGACTGGCGGTACGAGCTGTCTCCATGAGCTCCCACAGCGAGGCGCCCATGGGACAGCAGACCCTTACGTGGGGCCAGGCAGCGATGACCTCGCCACAGCCGGGCTGCGGGCCCCTCCGTGGGCGCAGTACCCACCGCTCCTCCTTCCCCTCGTGCCATCCTTCTCCTGTCTCTCCAGACAGTGAGCTCAGGAACGGCTCCATCCCCATGGAGTTGCCCCACATCATTTTGGAGAAAAATCCTCTGAGCGAGCAGTTTGAAATCTCCCCAATGTTACTTTCCTCCCTCTAGTTACCTCTCTCATGTATTGATATTGCTTTCTTTCCTCTAGTTATCTCTTGTATGATGTAAACCCTCCCGAGGGCTTCAACCTTCGTCGAGACGTCTATGTTCGCATTGCCTCACTGGTGAAGACCTTGCTGAAAAGTGAAAATTGGGTGTTAGTGCTGCCTCCCTGGGGACGCCTCTACCACTGGCAGAGTCCTGACATTCTGCAGGTCCGAATACCTTGGTCCGCCTTTTTTGATCTCACAAACCTAAATAAAAACATCCCTGTCATTGAATATGAGCAATTCATTGCAGGTAAAGGAGATAATACATTCTATGAAAAACTAAATGTTTGAAGTATTTCCAGTTCACTTTATTTGTTTGGAAACAACCCTGTTGTTATCTTCCAGGGGGAGGTGGGTAGTTGAAAGGAGGAGGAGAAACAGATTCTTTAATTCTGCTGAATGCAGTGCTGCAGTATTTTGTCCTGGCTGTCCTCTTAACATTCTCATAGACTGTTTCTTGCTGAACTCGGTTAGTTGCCTGCTGTCCATGTTACAGAAATACATAGGTTCAGGAGGGTTATCTCATCTGCCCTCTTGCCCAGAGGAAGGCTAACTTCAAAGACTGGAAATTAAAGGTTAAGACTTTATCCAGTTGATTTATTTACAACCTATTGATGGTCTAGCAAATTGTAAAAGCTTCAGAATAGGTACTTCCTCCCCTCATTTTTTTTAAAATAATCTTTGATCTGATTAAGCTCCAAGTGTGAGGAGGTTGTGCCTCGTTCTTAAGTACTAGCCTGATCAAGTTTTGCTTTTGTGCCTCACATTAAACATTTTTTTTTTAATTAGGAAAATAAGGGAAGAAACTAGTGTAATATTAGAACTGACATTAGATTTTTAACTTCAAGTAAAACTGCAAATGCTTTGCTTTGCTTTCCGCTCAGAGTCAGGTGGGCCCTTTATTGAGCAGGTGTATGTCCTGCAAGGCTATGCAGAAGGATGGAAGGAAGGAACATGGGAGGAGAAAATTGATGAAAAGCCCTGCATTGACCAGCTTATGTATTCCAAAGACAAGCATGAATACTACAGGTAATATCTTTCAGTCTTTTTAGCTTTCTCATTTGTTGTATTTGGTGAGAAATTTGCTTTCTCTGACAGATGGATCTTGTCTGTATGTTGTAGTGTATCGTAGTGACTCTCTGGAGGCTTGAGATTGATTTTGTTTTTTAAAATCCTGTCAATAACAAAATTTTATACTGGTACTGAAATATCTAATTCTTATCATCTAGGCATCTAGTAAGATCTAGTGAGTCATCATTTCATATAAAATCCATATAAAGGCACAGAATGGTTTATTTACAGTATGCATCTTCTTTCCAGGGCGTACTGCTGGTGCAATCCATTTATGTATAGACACATTAATTCAAAATACAGGTGTATGAACCAATGCTTTTTTTGCTGTCTTCAGGGGATGGTTCTGGGGTTATGAAGAAACACGAGGCCTGAACGTCTCCTGCCTGTCTGTCCAAGGATCTGCCTCTATTGTGGCTCCCATCCTTTTGAAGAACACTTCAGCCCAGTGAGTTACTCTTTATTGCTATGTATTCTATCGCATGCCCACAAACCCACTGCCAGTTTGGAAGAGCGGGGAGAGCTTATGTGCCTTATGCCACATTTGTGGTATTTCATTGTTGGGTTATTGTCATTTAAAATCATTGTGGAAGGAATTTATCCTCTAAAGAGGACTTAACTGCAAGTTATGTTAAATGTTGCAATACTAATAAGAAATGAAATAGCATTGAGCTCTTTTTTATTCTCACTCAGGTGTTTTTCTCACTCACACGTTTTCCACCTTGTGCTTACCTTTCCTCTCTTTACCCTTTCATCCTGTGTCAAAAGGGAATGAACAGAGTAGAACTGGTGGTTCTCGGGTTCACATCTCAGATCCTGAGAGGCAGTGCCTGGTCTTTTACTTCCATCTTCACTGGTGTGAGCTGTTTTAGAGAGAACAAACAGCATGTTTCAGCTTTCTGCTCTGAGGTACAGAGATACCATTAGGATGATCAGAGGAATGGACAACTGTCATATGAGAGAGATGGAACATGCTGGCATTTCCCCAGTAGCAGAATATTTGCAGTCAGCTTTTAACACCCAAAGACATATTGGCATAGGCATATTAGCAAAGCAAAGCAAAAGCTACTAGCGTATGGGATGCAGGGACAGAAGGAGGAGATTACTGCTATCTGTAAACATATCAGGGGAGTAAATCCATAGGAGGAAGACAAACCATATAAACTAAAGTGTAGTTTTGCCATGAGAGCAAACACATGCAAAGATATGAGATCAATATAGTTTATTTGGAAATGAGGTGAAGGTCTTCCTCAGTAGAGTAGCAGCTATCTGCAGTGCATCCTATTAGACATAAAGGAAACAAAATCCTTCTTAGGCCTTTCCTTAGCTGCTTCTCAAATTCTTTTTTGGCCTGCCTTAATGTGTTTTCCATTTAATTTCATACAGTTTATGAGTCCATTTTCTTTGTTGGTGCAACACTTCCCTAGTTTTGTGCAGTTTCCCTTTTCGAAGCTGAATGCAACCGTGGTGGGTTTTCTTTAGCCGTTGTTGACCCAGTAAGATGTTGAAGGTGACTATGTGACTGTTGCTATCACAGATCAGCTCTTCCACTATGAGATTTTAGTCCTTGTCCTGATGCTACTTCAGACTGTGTCAAGAGCTGCTCTCTACCCTGTTGGTTCATCCAACTGTCTTTGACAGTGTCAAAAATTTTAGTCTCCTGTGTTTTTCATGACTTTGACAGTGCAGTTATACTTCAAGTAAATAATCCTATACCATGTGTGTGCTGTATGAAAAACACAGTGAAAAAAAAGCCTTTGATGAAAAAGTTTCACAATAAAATTGATGCATAGCTCCTAACACACTTTTTATATACTTTTTAATAGTTTTTATATGTTCTTTGCTCTGCTATTTTTAAAAGTCTCTTAAGTGGCCTCAGACTGAGCATTCTCTCACCAGTCACTTCTTCTCTGTCCACCCCTTTGAATCACCTCACTTTGGCAATCATATAATATCTCCAATAACAATTACTGTGAGGGATTGTCATTTCTTGCTTTTGTTTAATTTTCTCAGTTAAATGTAACAGTTACTAAAGAACAGAGCAGCATTACACAATGGCATAGTTCCCTTCTCTCCCCAGCAGGCTCTGGATCATGGTTTGATTTGTGCAAGATAGATTGTCTGCAAATCCCTCGTTCCCTGTGTCCCTTTTGCAAGGAGATCATAGTCTCTGCTTTATCCTGCCTGCTGTATAAAGAAACATAGTAACGTCCATTCTGTTCCTAAGGAAAGTGCACTCAGTTTCAAAATTTTTAATAGGTCAGTGATGTTAGACAGAGCTGAAAACCTTCTTCATGACCACTACGGAGGGAAAGATTATTGGAATGTGAGTATTTTCCAGTTAGCTTCTCCAGATTTTCTACTCGGTGTTGATAAAAATTCAGTAACTAATATGTGCTTCAGTTTGACTTTTTTTTTTTTCCTCCAAGTTGGTAATCTTCAAAGTAACTTAGTGGTACCCTCTAAAGATTGTCTTCATATTGCCATGGATTTGTTTAATACAGGAATTTGTTTCGGTGTCTTATCCCCAGAGATTCAGTCCTGCAAAGTCCCGCAACACATCTGCAGTCAAAGGGAACCACCTTTGTGCAGTTTAATCTCTAGTTGACCTCAAGAGTAGGCATTTCAAGAGTTCCCCAGAGTGTTCAATATTGCTTTAATTCTCTCCCTCTGGCTTTGATGGCAAAATTCCCACCAGTTTCAGTGTAATGCTGAGCACACCAGAAGATCTCATTACAAGGCTCAATAGTACATGGAAAAAGACACACAAACATTTTGACTCTTCACTTGAGGAAAACTGTTTTTACTGCACTTCCTTTGGTGCTTATCACTCAACAGAGCTAATAAACAGAGATAAAATTAAGAGTTAAACCAAATTCCTGAACATTTCTGATCCATGGTCACACGGGATTTCCTTACTTGACTTGTATGTGCCTGTTAATAAGATTGGTATGAACTAACTGTGCATGAGATGGTAACTGTATCAGAAAATCTTTCCGCAAGTGAAGGAAATAACTTCCTTTTTTTGTCACTCTCCTATAGGAATTGAAGTGTCAGTGACTATAGACATTACATTTTTTTAGCATTCTTTTCTTACAGGTGCTTTACAAGTTAAGCCTTTGCCCAGCATTTAATAGATACCTACACTCTGCTCTGTATACCTGTGTATTGCAGAATCAGCTGAGTATACTGGATATAAATGGTGTTATGATTAAGATTAAACATACACAGCTAAGGCACAATGTTAGGAATTGTTGTTTGTATACTGCACTGGATGTAACTGCCTCTCATAATTCTGTGTATGTAAAATTGTCTCTATTTCTTTTTAGCCATCTTCCTATTCCTGACTTGGCAACTGCTCTTATTCCAACAGACCCGTCGGAGTATGGTGTTTGCTAAACACCTCCGTGTGGTGGGAGATGAGTTCAGAAACAAACACCTTCAATCCACAGATGATGCAGACAAAACTCATTACAATGAGGACTGGACACAGATGAAGGTAAAATTGTAACAGTCTGTTTTCCCTAACAAAAGTAATATCTTTTTTTGATTTGTTTACTTGTGGCCATACAGGGGATGATAGACGTTACCTAGGTATCTAGCTCAGATCATGGTGAATGTGCGCATTTCTCCTATCTCCTCGCCACATGACGTGAGTTAACGGAGTTTGCTGAGGTGTGGCTGACTGCGCTGGGTGCCAGGTTTCTCGTTCCACGGAAGGAAACATTTTTCTTCTTTTATTCAGCAGCATGCAAGGGTGTAAAGTTCAGTTGCAAACTGCCAGTTGTAGATTTACAACCGAGGGAAACATTTTTTTTTTTATGTACAGATTTCACACCATACTCACAAATTTCACACCATGCTTGGTCTTGAATGATGCAGGTCACCCAACATGAAGATACTGTGAGTTCACTGAAATAATGTCATTTCCTTCTTTAAAATTGCTTTCTGCAGCTAGAGTAATTCAATGCCTTATGTGCAGGTTAAACATTCAGGTTGCCAGACTTCATCGGTGCCTTCTTCATTGATTTAATGGTGGTGCCATTGACTTCTGACCATGAATACACCAGTTACCACTGTATTTTTATGAATGACTGGAAATTCATGGGCCTCCAAATTTTAAAGTGTATTGATCTTTCTCCTTAGGTTAAGATAGGCACAGCCCTAGGTGGTCCTTATCTAGGAGTTCATCTGAGAAGGAAAGACTTCATCTGGGGTCACAGAGAAGACGTGCCTACCCTGCAAGGAGCAGTGAAGAAAATCCGCAGCCTCTTGGACACACATAAACTTGAAAAAGTTTTCCTGGCCACTGATGCTGTTGAGGAGGGTAGGCAGAGTATGATCAGTTTAGGACTGATAACTGGAAATTCATGTGCCTGCACATCAGAAACAGGAATTGAATAGGATGGGCAACCTTTTCCCTCCAACCTGGATGGGTGATACCCAGACATTAATGTTGTATTTCACATAGGCAGTTTGACAGTCGGGGAGTCAAACTTGATGGGAGACAGGAAACTAAATAAGTAAAGTGATGTTTCTGCCTCTTCTTCTCCTTTTTACATCCCACCTTTTCCCTTTGCGTTTTGTAGACTCCCTGATGAGCCAGTAGGAAGTTTATTTTTTTATTTCTTGTCCTAAAGTAGGATTATTCCCAACACCAGCTCCAGACAGCCCCAGTTTTGTCTAGACAAGGATTTTGGAAATCCCCAAGGATGGGGTTCCCTTCTAGGACTTGTTCCAAGGCTACCATTCTCTCCTGGTAGTATGTAGAGATTATATTTCGATACATTATGTATTATACCCTGCAGGTATAATATCTGCAAAAATAACCCTGCAGGGTTGGACTATGTGATAACTAATCCACCTTTGCTGTCATTCAAGTCCGATTAATATATCACCCTGTAGAAATAGACAGCAAAACTGGTGGTGTTGTCACTCCTACCTGTCGCAGGTTTCAGCACCCTGTCAGAATTAACTCCCTTGGCAGTGTGTCTCTGCCCCCCTGACTCCGACCCCTACCTAAAATAATCTGACATTTGGCAAAAAAATTCTACGATTGATCTCTCACCTGTTCTGTGATTCTGTAATTTGTAGGTAGATTTGGTGTTTTCATGATTTGTAACTGTTCACCCAGAGGTTACTTCAAGCACGTGTATTTTCTGACAACAGTGGATTAATGCTTTCTAGCATAAAATTGAGCTAGGTATTTTGTGTCTTTCCCTTATACAGAGGTTGAATTGCTCAAGAAACTGCTGCCTGAGATGGTGAGGTTTGAACCCACTTGGGAGGAGTTGGAACTCTACAAAGATGGAGGGTTGGCTGTGATTGATCAGTGGATCTGTGCTCATGCAAGGTAACCAATTTGGCTTTTCTGAGTGGAACCAGATTTTACAGTCACAAACCTGAATGTTGTCTTTGACCCAGATAGAGTTGATTACAATTCATTCATTAAAGTTTACCGGACTGAGATCACTTGTAGTCAAGAAAATTAGCCCTCATCGCCAATCACTTCTGATCTCTTCACAGGTATTTTATAGGCACCTCTGTTTCAACATTTTCCTTTCGGATCCATGAGGAAAGGGAGATCTTGGGCTTTGATCCGAAAACAACTTACAACCGATTTTGTGGTGAGAAAGAAAAAAACTGTGAGCAGCCAACTCACTGGAAAATTGTATACTAATATGCAAAGAAATGCAAGGATTTCAGTACTGGTGAGTGCAAAGAATAAAGAAAGACTGCAGGGAAATATATCCCTTTAACGAAACTACAACTCTCCCCTTTTCTCAGTGTTTTTCTGACATTTGAGTTCTGAAGCACAAGCAATATTCATCTTCTTAGCCAAGTACTGATGGAACCAAAGAAAAGGAATTCACCCTAGGATTCACTTGTCGGCATAACTAGGATTAGAGGACAACACTGGGCACTACAATTGAGAACTGAAAAGCCAAACTTGTCCTTTTGAGTAATGAATGAAGTAAATCAAGCTTTTCCAGTGAAGCTGTGGAGAAGAGGAAAAATGCTTGACTTTTATAAATATAACACAGCTGTGGTCTGTAAAACATTTCTGTCTTTACCTGGTGATTTTTGGTTCAGATGGTGCTTGCCTCTGCTCACAAAAGGACATAGTTTGTTTTGGACCCTGCACTATATGAGCTACAGATTGTGTGTAAACTCTGGAGTTCCTTGGGGCAATCTTCCATTTTTAGGTGGTAATCTGTGAACATTCAAACTGTCCAGTTCAATTGTGTTCAACAATGAAAAGAGGGGATGATATTTCCACATGAGCACTGAGTTCTTCTAATAATAGTCTTAGTGGAACGGTCCTTGCTAAGAAGTAGAGATTGGGTTTGTATAGGGTGATGAAAAAAAACTTATGTTTTCTCTTTCATTTTATCTTAACATAAGAAGCTGTTCCCCATCTTCTAAGAATGCCTTCAGTTAGACTGATGCAAAAGGTCTTTCCGGTTCCATGTCAACTAAATTGATTAACCTACTAAATCATTTTTCACAGAATCACAGAATGGTTGAGGTTGGAAGGGACCTCTAGAGATCACCTAGTCCAACGCCCTTTGCTCAAGCAGGCACACCTAGACCACGTGGCACAGGGTGGCTTCCAGGCAGGTTTGGAAGATCTCCAGAGAAGGAGACTCCACAACCTCTTTGGGCATCCTGTTCCAGAGCTCTGTCATCCTAACAGGAAAGAAGTTCTTCCTCATACGGAGATGGAACTTCCCTGTGTTTCAATTTGTACCTAATACCCCTTGTCCTGTCACTGGCCACCACTGAGAAGAGTTTTGCCCCATCCTCTTTGCCTTCTGAAGTATTTGTACATGTTGGTAAGATCCCCTCTCAATCCTCTCTTCTCCAGGCTAAACAGGCCCAGATCATTTAGTCTTTCCTCATACGTTAGATACTTCAGTCCTTTAATCATTTTCATTGCTCTATACTGGATCCTCTCTAGAAGTTTCACATCCCTCTTGTGCTGAGAAGCCCAGAAGTGCTCCAGGTGCAGCCTCACCAGAGCTGAGTAAATGCGCAGGATCCCCTCCCTCCGCTTGCTGGCAACACTTCTGCTCAGGCAGGCCAGGATCCCGTTGGCTTTACTGGCCACAAGGGCACATTGCTGACTCATGGTTAACGTGCTATCAACCAAAACTGCCAAATCCCTCTCGGTGGAGCTGCTTTCCAGCACTAGTAACCCCTAGTTTGTATTGGTTCCTGGGGTTACTCCTCCCCAGGTGTACGACCCTGCTCCTCCCTTTGTTGAACCTCATGAGGTTCCTCTCCACAGAACTCTCCAACCTGTCTAGGTCCTTCCAAATGGCAACACAGCTTTCCGGGGTGTCTGCCAGTCCACGCAATTTGGTATCATCCACAAACTTGCACTCTGTACCTTCTTCCAAGTCACTGATAAATAAGTTGAACAACACTGGACCTAGTACTGACCTCTGGGGGACACCAGTGACCACAAGCCTCCAAATAGACTCTACCCTTCTGATCACAACCTTCTGACTTCTGCTATCCAGCCAGTTCTATATCCACCTCATTGTCCATTCATCTAACCCACAACTCCTGAGCTTGCCTAGAAGGATGTTATGGAAGATGGTATCAAAAGCCTTGCTAAAGTAGACAACATCCACTGCTCTTCTCTCATCCATCCATCCAGCCGGTCATGCCCTTGTAGAAGGCCATCAGGTTGGTTAAACACGACTTCCCCTTGGTGAATCCATTCTGACTACACCTGATCACCACCTTTTCCTTCACATGCCTAGAGATGGTCTCCAAGATGAGCTGCTTCATCACCTTTGCAGGTATGGCAGTGAGGCTGGCCGGCCTGCAATTTCCTGGGTCCTCCTTGCTCTTTTTGAAAACTGGAGTGATGTTGGCTTTCTTCAGTCCTCCTGTACCTCTCCTGTTCTCCATGACCCCTCAAAGATGGTAGAGTGGCTGAGAGGTAACACCTGCCAATTCCCTCAGCACATGTGAGTGCATCCCATTGGGGCCCATAGATTTGTGGGTGTCTATTTTGCCTAAATAATCTCTAACACAGTCCTCTTCAACTCAATCTTCTTTCCACGTTGATGTTTTTACTTTTAACAGGGAGGCAAACTGAGGAAAATGTCAGATGACACAAGTATTTGGGCCCTGAAATAATGTTTTTAATCCTAGTAGATGCTCCATGTCCTGTTGCAGTCTCTGATGGAGACATATGAAGTAGATATTTTTCCTTAAGACTGGAGTATCTTCCTGTTATTAGTCCCTGTACTTACTTTTTGCTCTTGGCTTGGTTAGGAATACATCTAATCCAGCTGCAGTGTGCACCTTACATTTCATAGATGCTCCCAGACAATGAGGTTTCCTCCTGTGCAACTGCAGTAAAAGCTGTGAAGACATCTCAAGCAGCGAGGAGTATCAGCTCTCTCGTCCTTACCAGCTGCTTATTGCATCTCTTTAAAGCAAGTGAATCTTTCTGGTGGCGAAGAAGAGACCCTAGCATTTCAAAGCAGTGCCTTTTTCTACCAAGTCAGATGTTCTCATTTTAGCCTGTGTGCCATGTAAAGTGATGGTGGCATTTTACATATAACATATACCTCGTTTGTTATGAAAATAAAAAGCTTTGTAGCATTTCATGTGGGTTGTCTATGCTCTCTCACATCCATTTCCACTATAGGACAAACCGAGATAATCTTAATACCTGTGTGCTGCAGCAAGGCTTTTCTCAACAACAGTTCCGTGATGTGCTGCATTAGCAACAGTGTCACTAGCAGTTGAGATGTCGACAAAAAGAGTGTCCAGTCAAGGGTCATTAAGATGGTCAGAGGCTGGAATGCATGGTGTATAGAGGATAGGGGAGGGACTGTTTGTTGCTTTGTTTGTTTTCTCCAGTCTGGAGAAATGAAATGGTGTCTAACTGCTGTATTCCACTATCTAAAAGTAGTTGCAGAGACAGAGCTTTCTGAGAAGAGTGTAGCAAAACAACGTTACAGACACAGGCTGCTGCAAGGGACCTCCTGTTTGGATATTGGTTAAAACCTCTTGCCCCTGGGAGTGGTGCAGCCTGGGGAAAGGCCCAGGGTCACGCGGTGGACCTTTTGGCCGTGATGTTTCTGCAGCACTGAAGTAGCCTAAATACCACCACATGCACCAGAGGACAAGCTTGCATGCAGTTAATCTTCACAGAAAACAATATCCACCTTGCTGGCTCAAACAGGAAACAGGCATTAAGAGAGAAGAGAGAGAGGTGACAGCAGGGTGACATGGTCACAGGTTTGGTTTGAAAAGAAACAAGATCTCTCTTGAATAAGTGTCATCACAATCTCAAAAAGTGATAACAGAGATTAGAGCTATATTTCCTTTTTGTTATGAGACTCATTTATCTGTGCAGTTCTAAGATGTACATTTACAAATCTACGTGTTTACACATGCCTACCTAATGCTATGTTCATAAGTGACCACAATGCCTTTCAGCAGGACAAGGCAATCTGCACTATCTATTACAAGTTGCACTGGGATTCCACAGTAGCTATTGGTTTTCTATCAGTATTCTGAAGCTAAGTCCTCTCTGTATTTGTCTCAGTGTACAGTGACAGAAGACACATTAATCACTGCAACAATAAAAGGAAGAGCATCTGTAAGACACAGTAGGGGAAGCCAGTGCCAGAGAGGGGCCAGCTCTATCTCCTGCCTCCATGAGCTCTCTCCTGCCCTCACCTTTTGTAAGGAAAAGCAGGGTGGGAGGTGGTTTCTGAGTGCTGAAATGGACAGGGATGAGGATACCCAATTCTGCTCTCATGAGGACCCCAATTCCTTCACAACCTGCATTTTCTACTGCTTTGTTCACCAAAGAAAAGACAAGACACACGGTGAAGAGACAGGGCTGCTTCTTTGGTGACCGTCGCGCGCAGGGCATCCCAGCATCAACATGAGGCCGAGCGCCAGCAGCAAATACTGCCGCCTTGCAGAGGACAGCGCCACGTCTCCCACACTCTCCTCACGCGGTTGCGCAGGCTGTCCTGGGAGGGAGTCTCCTTCCCTGGCGCTCTCAAGATCAGCATCGTTTGTGTGGCCAGGGAAGAGATGGTCGGGCTGCTGTCTTTGTGCTGCAAGCCTTGCAGGGCTGAGAGGGAAGGAGCGGAGCTGAGATCAAGCCCCCTGTCTCACCAGACCCTGGGAATTCCCCTCCTGCCATGGCCTGTCCCACACGGCTCTTCCCAGAGCCAGGAGGGAGTTCGGGGAGTAATGGATTGCCTGGTAGGACTGTCCCAAAGGTGCCTGAAATCTCTCTCTACTCTACCCCTATCCCCCACCCCTGCCCCTGCTTGGAGAGCAGAGCCCTCCTCACTTGGGGCAGCCATGGCAGCTCCTTGGCCGGGGTCTCTCTGCCTCCCCCCACCAGCCCTGCCTGCCAGCCCGCTGCCCTCACTCACCCTCGCAGATGTTCTCCACCTTCTCCTTGCTCTGGCCCTTTATGCAGCGCCCTGTGAGCCCTAGGCGCACACACAGACCCCATAAATCCGGCTCTGTGAACCCATCCTCCTACCAGCCTGGCCCTGCGTCCACCTCCACTCGCGCAGGGCTCACCCCAGTGCCTGTCCCCAGTGTGACTCGCAGGGCCCCATT
>JAUBNY010000386.1:264129-315378 GCA_032275445.1 Crypturellus soui | reverse complement strand
AAAAAAGGAAGCTCAAGGCCACATAGACAAAATCAAGATAAGAAGCTTCTGGGCTGAGCTTGCATGAGTGAGTCACATCACTACTACTGACACACACACACACACACACACACACACACACACACACACACACATACACTAGCCAGGGCTCTTTGGGAACACAACTGGCTGATTTGCCCAGGCCTGACAGGCACTGAGCTCTTCTCTGCCAAGTCTGAGACCAAGTCTCTCTTCCACCCCACACACAGGCCAGCTGGAAGAGAAGC
Source organism: Crypturellus soui (assembly GCA_032275445.1). NCBI lineage: Eukaryota > Metazoa > Chordata > Aves > Tinamiformes > Tinamidae > Crypturellus > Crypturellus soui. The sequence goes on along the minus strand of JAUBNY010000386.1, from coordinate 315,112 downwards.
CTTAAGGTACAGACATAAACCAAGCATTTGGAAATCTGGTAAGGGTGTAAATAAAGCTGATTGCTTTAAGTGTATGTAGGCTGCAGCCAGCACAGACAGCAGCTCTAAGCTCTGGAGACCTTTGCAAGTTTGAGAAAGTAAAGAACAATTATTTATTTTGATCAAAATAACACTATTGCAAAATAAGAATAGGGTCTTCTCTCATATGAAATATGTGATTCCCCTGCTCTGTCCAAAAGGTTGGATAACACTGGCTTACACATTTAGTCCAAAATATATCAACTGCAAGAGAGGTTCCGGAAGTTTTACCAGATTTATTGGACTGGTTTGGATCTAAAGCCTATGTCTAGACACTGTGCAGTTCAGATCTAAGACTGGTACAGTGTTCAAGAAGCAAAGGATCCAAACTAATTTACCTTTCACGTCAGCAACTCTCAAAAATAAATTAATTCAAACAAATACTCTTGTTACTGCTCCTCAGAGTTGCTACTGTGTGATCCAGTGTGACTTTTTTTTAAAAAAAGATACTAAAATGTAAGCAAACACTTTTGTTGCCTTCTTTCCAAGAGTTAAAAGATTTAGAATTTTTCAAAAGAAAAACTGTAAGTAGCTTGGCACAGCACTTGTTTATTCCTTATTTCAACTTCAACTCTGAGCCTATAAAACTTGTTGAAACACAGGCTTATACACAGAAAACTTCCAGTTCCTGACAGGACTGAACAGAAACTACGATGATACAACTAGCAACCAATAGCTGCAGTGTCTCCCACTGCGAGTATTGCTGAGCTAGTGCAGCAAAAGAGAAAGCCAATCTTGCTATGGTGCTCATGCTTGTACTTTGGTCACACAAGGCGGTAGGGGCTCCTCAGAGATGTTGTATTGGCTAAGCCAGGAATCCGAGAAAAACTCAAGGAAGGCAAGGAGCCAGGATGTTTAGGTGGCCAAACAGAAAATGTTAAGACAAAACACAAAAGCAAGATATACTGAAGCCAAACTGAAGCAGAAGATTTCATAGGCAAAAAAAAACAGGAGTTTAACTAGGTCAGATCACAAAGTCTTTGATCAAAGAGTATTTCCCACTGGCTGCTTAGGGCTGTTGCTCAACACTGTGGAGAAGAAAGAATACTGTCTTGCACAAGGACAAATCACTCCAGCTGATTAAAAGAGCATATCTGATCAGAACTCTGCCCAGTTCTTCTTGTCCCCAAGGGTCACTGTGAGGAAACGAGGCAATTCTTGAAGCTACCAGAGGCGTGTGAGTCACAAGCCCTGAGGACTTGTAATTTGTTGTGCTCACCTCGGCAGTAACGTCCATCAGATGCTAACTGGAAGCCTGGTTTACAGATGCATTTAAAACTGCCATCTTCATTAATGCACATCCCATTCAGGCACATGTTCCTTATATTGCATTCATCCATATCTGAAAGCACACATGAAAGATAATGGTCACACTGATAAAGCAGAACTCTTACTGATTATATCCAGAAGATCTTAATTCCTTTTTATGGGTGACAGGGGACATAATGAATGTCAACATATAATGGGATGCACTGGCCTATCCTAGAGGATTAATCAAAGCAATGATTCAGGTTTTTACCAATGAATCATTAACATACATAGGTATGCATATAAACATGGCAAAAATAGTGAAAAACAGATGAGAGACTGGACATCTTAAGAACTGCCAGTTTTAAAAAGTGAGAATGTTGAAACTGAATAGAAGAGGTTCTGTAGTCTTCACATAAATAAAAGGCAGATTAGCAGCAGCCTCCATTCAGAATGGCAAACACAATTTTATGTTACTAAAAATACCCAAAAGGGCAGGAGGAGGCATTTGTACTGTGACTGCAAACTTCTGTAACCTCTGTTTGGTGAGTCTAAGATTTGCGAGGTAGGAGAGCTCCCACCACAGCACTCAAGTATGTAGCAGCACTGTCAGCATGTTCACCATTGACCTCCATAAAAAAACAAAAACAAAAACAAAAAAAACAAGCAAACAAAAACCACTGCAGGTTGCATATGAGGGTACTTATTGACTAGCCATAGCTTCATACTGACATTATTAACACTCTAACATAATGCCATAGCAGGAAAAGATGGAGGACCCAGACACTGCTATTGCAATCTGTCACTCATGTATTGCGAAAAAAAAAAAAAAAAAAAAAAAAAAAAAAAACACGGGGGAAGAGAGAGAGAATAAAAAGAATAAAGGAAAAGAAATCTGCCTTTTTTTTTCCAGATATTATATCCTGTTCATCTTTACCTCATGCAGACACAAATGAAGCCAAATCTAGACAATATGTCAAAAAAATCAGCCCATTTCATCTAAAGGACTATACACAGTTGCATTAAGTTATGGCACAAGCCTACAGTCTTTACATATTAGTGTGTGTGCACATGTATTCTTAAGAACAAAACTCACTGCATTACAACGCCAGAGATGAAACTGTTTCATAAGTGGATACAACAGACGTTCTGGCAACATATGCAATGGAATTAAAAATGTTTTACCAGACTGCCGATGTCCTGGTTCTTATTACTATTAGCACATGGTATTTGGTGGGAAAGAAAGAAACCGGGAATCAAGTTTTTTTTCCAAAATATATTCTTTTCCAAATATATTTAGTCTATATAGTTACATAATTAGATATTAAAAAGGAGTCTATAGTGCTAAACCATATCTAAAAAAGTCAGGAAAAACAGTGTCTTAAAATGTCTGTCTCTAGCAAGGATTAGCAGAATCACTACTAGCACATAAAATCACTGGATCATAACGACATTACGATATATTCAGAATCGTGCTATTTTCCTTAATATTGCAGCTGTCTTGGACAGAAATTACACTTCTAGACATGGTGTGTTTTCTTTTTACTTACAGGCTAAGTCAGACAAAAATAATTTATGACTTTAAAAAAAAATCGTATATCTATCCCAACCAAGAATTTTGGCATTAAGTCTTTGAGCTGAATCACTGAGATAGTATTCTGCCAAAAATGTTTCTAAGAACAGTGCTTGAAATTCCTTTAACGTATGAATAGATCATTGGGAACCCTCCCAAGGACCTTGGGAAGCATGATAAAGAACATTCTTCAGTTTCCCCGCTTTGCTAAAGGGCTAGGAGGTAGGAACACATCAATTATGTTTACAAATCATTCTTAAAACAGTTTTTATGGGTCAGACCAGACTTCATCTACATAAAGCACACTGCTGGTCACCCAGTAAGATCCCATAAAGCATGCTGTTAGACACACACTAAAAATCAGGCAGCATGTGACTTGTGTTCCGTTTTAAAATGTACCACTCCCATCAAAGAAACTACATTTTGCGATAGTGGTATGTGCTATTTCTCCTACTGGACAGACATCCTGCTGAGAACTGCCAAGCCAAGGCTTCAGAATTGGCTGCAAAAGACAGTTTACTTGCCCTCTCAGATATAGCAAACGGTATTTAGAAATTTGATTCCTTGCTCCTTCCCTTTCCCCCCACAAGAGGTCCTTTTATTTTTCACTGAAGTAAACAATCTCTTGGAACTATAATTATTCATATGGAATAATTTCAGAAAAGTCTTACCTTCACAGTTTTTCCCATCAGCTGCCACTTGAAAGCCAGCATTACAAACACAGTGAAAACTGCCATCTGTGTTTATGCATCGTCCATTATTACAGATACGACCATTCTGTAAACATTCATCAATGTCTGAAAGCCAACCAAAAAAGAACATTTTGAATTTTTTTTTTTATATACTCATAATAAACATTCCCCCTTTCACTAGTTCTTTAACCCTATCCAGAAACTGTATTCACCAGAAAATAACTTGCTTGATTTTCATAACTGAATGTTACAGAGGTGGAGAATGCTCTTCAGTTTGAAATTTCAAGTTACCCTGCTAAATTACGATTCAGATCCTCTTCATTGTCTTTTATACTTCCCTTCCTCATAAAAGTGTTAATTAAAATTTAATTTCTGTTAGCCACCTAATAAAGAGAAGAAGGTAACTAGTCTTTTGCAGTTGCCTTATGATGCAACAAGATAAGAGGAAAGTTTGAGACTTTCCCACCTTAGAAGATTCCTCCTGCTCGTTTTATACTTGAAACATCAGCTCCTCATTTTCCTCTCTCTGCAGGAGGTGCTTGGCAAGTTCTTTGGAGGACCTAAACAGTGATATCACACAAGGCTGGCAGCTCTCCCTCTCCTTCAAATGAGGGGAGAGGAGATGCTGAGACAGACTGTCTAGACATTTTTTTAGATTGCTCAGTGTTCTTCATCAAGGTCTGGACCATCTCCCAGAGATTCCTGCACAGAGGGGACTCTCCTCCCAAAGACCTCAATCAGTCCATGCACACACATCCTCTAGCGCACAATTGTGGTCTTTTCCCAAATATCCTGAAGATGCCCTTTCCCAAGTGCTCGCCACATAAGGGAATTGCTGCACTCAGGAAGGAGCAGAGGAAAGAGCATACTCCAAAGTGTGTCTCTGCTGCTACACAGGTGACTGAGGGAGAACTGATGTCACTCGAAATGGTGAATCTACATTTGCTTTCTTAGCTGCATGTTACTTCTGGGAACCTGCTAAGAAGTGCCTGAAACATACTGGTTTTGCAAGCAAAGCAAACAAGATAGCTGAGGCAAGACCTGTTCAAGTGACAGATGGCATCCCTCTGAATACTTCGGAAAAGGACATGGGCTTGAGCCACCTTTCCTCACTTGATAACCTGGTATAACTGATCACTAATGGGGAAAAAAGGTTCTTTCTCTACTTTGCTCCTTTCCTCCACTCCCGTGGCACTCAGCTCTGCATAAGTCTGGCTTCAGCGCCTCTGCCAGCTGTTCTTCCTTAGGGTAGGCAGAAAGCCTACATCAGCCCTTGAGATTTTTCTGGTTTTCTATCTTTAGGGCTTGTTAGGCTCTTTACCTTCATGCATTTTCTGTCAACTAAATCACAGTGCAGAAAGTTAACACAGAATTTTGCTGCTCTCTCTGTACAGGAAGGTGACCAGTGATTCATCAGTTGTTTGTGTTACTTGTGTAATTTTCAAAAACTGTGAAATAATGCGATTTTTTTTTCAGAGAAACTTCCAAAAATCAAAGCACCTCTCTCACTGAAATATTTGTTATTATTGGCATCTCCCTGTAAGGTGTGACCTCCTCTTCCTCTGTGAAAGGTCAGAAAGATTACAGCACTTCACTACTTAAGCTTCAACTCCCACACAGTCAAACCTTTCACAGTTAATGTCACAAAATTTCCATTTTTTCAGGTCCATTTTACATCTCCTCTTCTGCTATCGAAGACCATGTTTTTCATCACTAATCATAGCATTGAAGGTTTTATTCAGCTAAGAACTTAACAGGCTCATTTGGCCAAAACATGACCAAAATGTGAAGAAATCCAAATAACAGTTGAATCAGTAGCTTGCATAATGTGCATTTTTTACTCAGTTATCTATGAGACTTATCCTGTAGAAGAAAACCTCTCACAGAACTTCAGAGAAAGGAACAGATAAACATCTCCTCATCATGAGGACTTTTTTTTCCAAGAAAGGATGTAAGGGACATCTGACATTTACAAAAACATATCGGCACAGACACATCTGTGTGCAAAAATTAAAACCTCAATATAGAAAGCAGTGATGCAAAGTAATTTTACAGCAAATGCTGATTTTGGCAGGCACCGCTGCTATATGCACATTAGGCCAACTGCTCCCCATCTTTTTCCTTAACTGATCCTTAGCAATTTTTTCAGTAAACAAAAATTCTGCACATATTAGGAATTTTTGAACTGCCTGTCAAGCAAGCAGGGTTCCAATAAGCTGCAAAGGAATTGCTAAGTGATCACGCTTTAGTGCCATTATGCTACTGCACTTCTGACAATCATGTGCTTCTTTAATGAATCAGTCAAATTAAAAGCGTGTGACAAATATGACTCATGAATAAATTCATCACCACAGAGTCTCCACTTCAGCACTCCTTCACCACTGCTCAGAGGAGCTATGAAGATGCTTCCAGAACTGTTAGGTCAAACATTCCCAGTGACAAGCCACAGAGGCACTGCTCTGCAAGTCTTCCTGGACTGGATGAAGTTTCTGTACCACAAATACCCCTTTCTGATTCACAAAAAAACGTGCTAATACAGATTAGCATGTTTTAGCATGTCTGTGCCTAACAGAGGGCTGAGCAGCAAGGGCCTAAGCATTCTCCGCTCCCATAACAAGAGACGGTGGAGGACTATTGTCTAGTCTGGTCTTTACAAGAGATCATCATGGGGATTCATAGGTAGATTTTTCCAGTAATTTACTACTTTTCCATATCTTAAGTTTTCATTGCTGCGATTTATATTGATTTCTGTTTTGGACTGTGGGCAGGGAGGACACAGAGCCCTCTACACTCATATTTAACAGTTTTAAAAAGAACAGTAATAGTAATAATAATAATAATAATAATAATAATAAAAAACACAAAACAAACAAAACACACCCTAGAAACAAACTCAAAATCTCTCTTCCACCTCAAAGTCAAGAAATGGTGCGAAAATAGTTTCTGCACAAGAGTCTCTTTTTGATTTCAGCCTGTGAACAGTCAGCTCAGGTTGATTAATCATTTTGAAAGAGCATTTTAACCGCCATATTTGATTTATTATAAAGTCTTATTTAACACGTTACATTTTGCTTAATATATTTTCCCTTCTAGCATGTATAAAATAGCACAGATATGGCTATAAAACTGTAATTTACCTCGGCACTCTGTTCTAGTTGGCGTACTCTGATATCCTATGCGACACTGGCATATGTAGGATCCTTGGGTGTTCACACACTCTCCACTGATGCATGGATTCTTCTCACATTCATCAACATCTGTAAATTACAGACAGCATCTTACTGTCCTTGTATAATACTAACACATTGGTTGAAAGGTAGTCATGTCTACAGGGCTTTGTAGTCAGAGAAATATCAGTCTGCAGTTTGTAAGGAAAAGGACAATTAACCTTTGCTCCTTCCATCAAGATCTTGCAGATTTCTAAAACTAAGAGACTCAAGAGTCCAGCACCATACTTCTGATCAGGTGAAAAAAGCATTTATGGGTCCCTCTAGGACTGCAGTCACGTTCCTGATTGCTTTCTTTTTTAACAATAGTTCATTTGCATCCTCAACCTACTGGCAATTTTCAAACAGGTTATTTTAAAATAGTAATAAACACATTATAGTTACATGCTAGTAAAGTAAGAAACACTTCTGCACAATTTTGTGACAAGTTACAAGGTGCTAAACACTGTCTTAAAGACAAAAGCGCTGTAAAATGAGTTTGCAGTCAAGAGTCAAAATTACTTTTTGCCATCTTTGTAAATATGAAGTCTTTTAGCAAAATCAATTAGGGTCATTACATTGTGTGGAAAATAAAACTTTATACTCTCTTTTCCACTCTGTGCTCTACAGCAGAAAACTGCGTACCAATGCATTCTCCTCTAACATCCAGTTGGAATCCTTTGTTGCACTCGCAGCGGTAGCTCCCAGGAGTGGGAATACAGCGTCCGTTAAGGCAGAGATGTCGGAACATCTGGCAATAGTCAGTGATGTTCACCGACAAGATCACTGAAATAGAGTTGGAAAAATATTTTAATAGCTCATCATAATCATTTTCTGCAACCTGCAGCTTGTGCAGCATTTTCCGTCAAAAGCCAAGGGTTTCTTTCTCAGTGCTGAAGACACAGGGAATCAGAAGGAAGAGGGAAAAAACACTGCCTTCTCTCTAAGAGTTCTATCTGAAAACAGCTATTATATGCTGGCTTCTCATTTTGACTACTGTTTTCCTTTCTGCAGGACAAAAAAAAAGTACTGACTCCTGAGTCTGCCCATATGTAGGCACAAAGGGAGTGCAAGGCACTGTAAGGACTCCTGTGGAAGCCAACATGGCAAGGCACAGCCAGGCAGCTCTTCAATTATCTCAGTGTTCACAGGTAGCAGAGAAAGAAGACGGAGGGCTAATCCTAGAAGCTGAGCCTACACAGTCTTCGGCAGGCCTGTGTGAGCTGGCTCTGTCCGTGCTCCCAGATGACCAGAAACTATGCAGCTATCTCAGTGCAGTGTTAGACCTATGTTAATAAAGTTTGCCTCTTGGGCTTATTAGCTCAGCTTGGTGCTAAACCATGGCTAATAGTTTCAGTTGATGCTAGTGCCATCAGCATCTGCTTGCATTTGCGCAGCGCGTAGGTGAAATGAGCTGTTGTTTACTTGCAAAGTATTTGTGTTTATGCCACATGATGATTTCAGGTGGACTACGCAGGCACTTAGTAAATTCACTGAACAAGGGACAAAATATGTAACCTATCGGTATCCTGATTTGGATTCCTCTTTCTCTAGGGAAATCTAACCTTTCCCATCTTTTTCCTGAAAGAGGTTGTTCTTCACATTGGCTCAGCCTCAGTGTCCAGCAGACTAGTACTTTTACTGGTCCATTTTCTACCTAACCAAGCAAGAGTGAGAAAAACAACTCGACAACAGCTGTTTTCTCCTAATCAAGTTCTACAAGTAGCCACTATAACTGAGTTGAAAAGCTAGTTATGTTTATTAGTGCTGATACATAGCAAAGCTCACAATATCCTTAAAATAACGTAGCTAATAAAGCACACTGGCCTTTGTAAACACAGCGAGAAAGCAATGTTGGAATCCTAACCTGATAGGGAGGACGGTACCAACAAGGTAAGTTTGCTGTGGAATATGTGGCAATTAGTAGCTATGATTAGAATACACAGAGAAATTAGAGAGATAACACAGAGAAATTAGAGAGATACCAAAACAAAGCAAGAGATACAAGCAGTAGCAAGAAAACTGCTCCTACAAATGCATGTTTTCAAAGAAGCTAAATGCAAATAGTGAAGGAAAAAGTTAATATTTCATGCTTACCATGACTTGGTGGAGCACGAGATGGATAAACAATTTCTGGATGAGGGCCCACAGGAGGGTAACCACGAGGAGGAAGGACGGTATCAGGAGGGAGGACGCCAGGACGGGCTGGGGGAAGGTCAGGTCTTGCTGGCAGCATAGCAGCAACAGAGCACAATTTGCGATACTCATCTGAAACACAAAAACACCAACATTTATTTAGACTCATACAGCCATTCCATTTAATCAAACCAGGTCCCTTTTCACACAGTGAAACCTTCTCCCTTCTCAGTCTAGCCACAGCAAATCTTAAATAATGTGAAAAATTGGAGGCTATGGCAGTCTTCTTCACAGTAGGAAACTTCGTTCTGTGAATCAGAACTGTTAAAGAAGGAAGTCATACAGATTGTCGAAAGACTGCCAACAGAAAGACAACATTACTGACAGTCTGTATTTTGAAATTTAGTGCTGAGGAAGGGAACTGATTCTAATCTATTTAGTCTACTTTCAGGCAACACCTTTGACAAACTCAGTGGCAAGTTTACCTAAAGAAGGATTTTTCAACTTGATCCCAAGTTAATTTAATATAGAATTTGCTACAGAGTTAGAAAAGTAACAAAAAAGGAAAAATCGTGATTTCAACTCATCTCTTAAAATTTAGCTTCCTTAAAGTATAAACATGAGCAATGAAGCAAAACTAATTAGAGAATGAATATACTAACACTATTCTATTGTGAAAATAAGGTTTGTCAATAAAAGCAGAAGCCAAATGAGGTGCAATCAAAGGAATCTAGACAAAGAGAAACTGAGCCCAATCCACTCTGAGTTCATCCTTCCCCAGTGGATGGGAAAATGATCTATTTTGCTCTAAGCACAGTCTGCTCCATGTTATACATTCTCCTATTGTTTGTCTCTGTAAGTGGCATCTGCCCTACTGCCCCATTTTTCCTCCTGCACCCAACTCCTTTGTCTTCAGCAAGTGTGAGGCTGGAACACACAATCCAAAGAATGTACAGAGAGTATTGCAATTAAAGGCCACATTTCCAGCTGACCTAATTCATGAGCACAATTCACGTGTATACAAATAACTTTTGTGTAGTCAGTATCTTTCAATTTCAAAACTTTAAAGTTTATGGTAGGGGAGAGGAATAATATAACAAATCAAAATTCTGAAGTGATGACCGAATTTCTGAAACAGTACATTGAATTAAAAATAAGAATAAATTCAATGTGCATGGAACTATAGTAGGTATTTCAGCCTTCCGCACTTCCATCATCTCATGTCTATTTCCACCTGTAAAACATATTAGATACTTCTCCTTAATCACAGTGACTTTGACAAATGAACATGACAACTTAAGATTCTGCTTTTCCATAATATGATTCCTGCATTCATTTTAATTCTTTTCAGCAATCAATTTGTTTCATATGTCACTGTTTCATACTTCCCTGTTGTTTGTCAGTGATGTTAAGCTTTAAATCTTTCCCAATAACATGTATTTTTTAATTTATTTTGTTCCAGTCTAATATTATGCCTATTCATAGGCTGAATCTGTTCTCAGTGAGTGGTCTCTGTCTATGATATAGTAGACATGGAAATATCCAGAAGAAATGGTGCCTATCTGAGTAAGTATACAGCCTCTAATATGCAAGTGTTTGTTAATGATGGTGCTTTTAATAGTCAATCCTGTCATCAAACATTCTCTACAATTCATTTTACTCATTTTGAAAGAAACTATATTTTTTTCTTTCTTTCTTTTTTTACCCTAGACTGGTAATGTCCAATTACCCAAAACCAAACCACCGAGAGACTAGGCCTTCCACATAAAAAGAAGTCAGAATCCTGTAGCTGGCCATCTGCTGAATGGAGTTAGGACACTTAGAAGAATGTTCAGGTGAGAACAGATACGACTAAGTCTCCGAGATAGCACTTTTAAAGGTATTTACGGCGTCAGTGCTAACCTCCCGCATTCTGTATAAACAATTACCACTGTGTTATGCAACGAAATACAGTGCAAGCCCCTTTTTATTGCAACTCTAATCTCCATGTGTAATTTCCAGCAATAAACAGCCCATTTTACAGTAGCTTCTGGGTCTGCTGCCTACTAGATATGCAACCACTTGGTTACATTATGCAGCTACTTTATATTACAGTAAATTTCCATTTCACAGTTAAAGAGACTTTGACTCACTGGTATCTTTCACTCAGAGCTCTTGTTCTCTTGGGTTATATTGAGGAGTGACTGAATCTGCCTGAATAAAGATGGTAACGCCTTGCACATGTGCAAGGTCCTTCGAAGGATTTCAAAGCACTTTTCAAAAGATAGAAATTTACAGTCTTAATTTATATCCCAAGTCAGAAAAACAGCGGCTAACACTATAGTCTGGAAGACATGAATTTATGAGTCAGGAAGTCCTGGCTTCTAATGCCCTCTCCATCACTTGTCTCAGCCTGTGCCCCTGGCCAAATTACTTCACTTTTCCACCCAGTTTATTCAACAGTTAGATATGGATAATCAGCAAATATGTAAAGAAAACAGGGAACATGTTAAGTAGAGCTTCCTCCTCTTCTTTCCACCAGATAAACATCAGAGATTAGACTGTTTTCTTAGCATTATTCTAGTCAGTTCTCGACATTAACATTTTTAAATATTAGTAAGAAGATAGAGGAAGAAATATTAAAAGACTTCGAGGAGTTACGATCTTACATTGGTGCTCCTGTATTGGGCAGCTTCAGTCACAGGATTAAAATAAGGATCATCAAGAACAATGAGCACTCCCATAGACAGTGTCCAAATTTTAGTGCTATACTGCTGTAGTGTGACCACCCCACTCCTTCCTCCTAAAACTCTGCACCTCAGTTGAGCTCTCCCCAGCCACCCTCAAGCTTCTTTTATTCCTCTTTCCTGCTTTAAGCACTCTCTCACATCTAGTTTCACAATCTTCTCTGAATTCAAAGTTCCCATTATCTGAGGATCTTGATACATAGTGAGGCAATAAACTACAAAACACATTTTGGAGGCAGTCATTAGAGTTCTGTAACTTAAATAAAATCATGTTCACTGTTAAATTTAAGGACATAGAAGGCATCTCAGGAAACTGAGCACGACAAAGAAGAAAACCACATTTCCTGGTGGGAAAAAAATCCCCAGGAAATAAGGATCTATTAGAAGGATCTGGAGAAACCTGAAGCTACAGATCATTTTGAAAATGTAATGCAAATCAAATGGGCTCATCTAGGATACAAAATCTTGCTTATCTTGGTATGCAGTCCTGAGCAACGTTTTATAGTTCAACCCTGTCTGGATTACACAATCTCCAGAGACGCTTTCCAACCTCAGTCATTTTGTGTGACTCCTTTTGTAATGAAAATTTTACTGATAAAGGAAAATCACTGCCTAATTCAGTGTTCAGAAGGGGGCTTCTAAGAAGAGAGATGGATTCGTACCAGTAGATCTGATGGGACACATTTCGGGAGCACTCACTGCACCAGAAGACCAGCAGCGCCCACTGTCACAGCAACACTGCATCTTGGACAAAGGCTGCGGAAGTTGGTTGCCGCAGCGCCCGTTAGTCAGAGAAGAGAAGCAGTATCCAGGACGCACATCTATCAAGAGAAAGGAAGGGATATGTAATCACTGGTTCAATTAAGTGTATGACTTTTAAAGAAGACAAAGGTACTGCTTTTCTTGGGAGGTTACATTACTGGAAAAAACAGCATTCTAACATTAAAACAATCAGAAAGTAGAAGGCAGATAACCTGAAAGATGTAGAGAATATATGGGCAAAGTGGGATTTTACTGCAGGTGTAACGTCCCTTATGTGAAAGCTGAAGTGACAATAATAAATTATAGTGGGATATGTAAATAAAAAGTTTCAGTGCCCTCAAAGGATTCCAGTCACTGTTAAAAATAGTACCAGATCAGGTCTATTTAACCTTTGGTTTGAAAGAAATTGATGTACAGCAACTTATGCATCATAGTTCCAAAAACAATAATTATTACTGAATTAGTGCTGACTTCCGCAGTATGTAGTGATTTGACAAGATACAGACTTGCAAGCAACGAAGAACAAAGCAGCTCTCCTGGTGCCATCACATTGTTAATGGAGATGGGTTGGCTTCCTATTTGAAAAGGGCAAGAATGTGCTGTACAAAGAACATCCTGTACCCAAATTTCATACACTCAGCTCAAATAATACTTTGTAGAATTCTCCTAGCTTAGAAAAGGATCTGAAAATGTGGAAGGCAGCAAATAATAAATAAATAAATGAATAAATAATCTGAAACTTTGAGCAATCAGTTCACAACAAATGTCACATCCTGTCTAATTCCATGTAAGCTCTGGTGTGATCTGATGTTGCACGATAAACCAGACCATGTTTGTTTCTACAGAACAAAAATATTTGCTGTCAAAATGTAGAGGAAAAAGTTGCAGACATAACATTACTACATCAGTCACCATTCCCTAAAGAAACAGTATCTCAGTTATCCAGGGCATGGTGGAGACATCCATCTAACTGTGGTTTTCAGAGTTTACTAGCTATTCTAGTAGATACAAAAAAGCAGGCAAGTTTCTTATTATTTTCAGGGAATTGACAATATAAAGATATGTTGTGAGAGTCTGTGATGGTTCTGCCTTTTATTAGCTGGAACCCTGAGCACGGATATTAGTGGTGGTACAGGGGAGGGAGTCAGCTGGCCTCTGCTGCCTGACTGTAGAGTTAGGTTATTCTTATGTGAAAATCTGAAATGCAGAAGATTTATTCAGTTATGTTACTGGTCCTCCATTTCCTCCTGGTCCTCAAATCCACATACTCCTTGATCTATCATTTTAAAATGAAAGCTTTGGTGTGGATGCTCTACACAGCACCTGTTACAGTGGAGAGCTTTGCAGGTGCTTAGGGTGATGGGCAGTGAGTGGTAATGAAGGGAGTCCATCATCACCCTCCGAAAGCAGTAATGGGCAAAAGGAGAGGAAAGGCTCTACAAAAGGTCTGGCCAGGGGAAGGACACAGAGACACAAAGAAGGGATGGGCAAGTATAACAGAAAAAAACAGTTTTCCAGGAAAAAAAAAAAGGAAAAGAAAAAAGAAAAAAAAAAAGGAAAGAAAAAAAATCTGAAAGAAATAGAGAAAAAGAAAAAATAAAAAAAAGAGAGAAAAGGCAATCACACAGTAACATTCTGGCAAATTAACTTATATCAGCTGGGAGTGTGGGTCAGCAGCTCTCTTCATATACTTCATATGGACTCCATATACTTGGGTTGAAATGCCCTGCTTTTCAGCTTTCAGAGACATTATCTGCTGCTTTGTCTATTTGAATTTTTAAGGTTTGTAATAGTGGAACTCCTGGTTCTTCCTTTGGATACTTGGCTCCAAAGCTGTTTAGCTCGAGACTAAGGGATACGTTTCTCAGAAGCACTTCCTCATCTCTAGCAGAAAAGACACGTTCAGCTAACACTTTCCCCCTAAAACTGGCGTGTGGTAATTAAATAAACCCTGTATGTTTTGCCCAGCTCTAGTACAGATTTGGGCATTATCTTTATTAATGTGGCAAGTATGCAGTCTGCATACTAGACATAAATCCAAAATATCTGCAGATAATTAACAGTATTTCCTACTTTGGCTTGGACATGAAGCCAAAATTTTAATGATGGCTATTATTATTTAACACATTATTTCAGTCTGTAAATATAATGGGTAAGAAAAGCTAGAAAACAGCTGGAATATAACATGGGCATGAATATGGGGCAAGTTTAACTAAACAATGAGTATTTAAAAAAAAGACAGAAATACTGAATCTCTGTACAAGTTCATTACTAAAGAAGGGAGCATCTTCTCCATAAAATTAGGTACATGCCGTAATCAGTGATCCACACAGTCATTTAGGAGTTACTAATCTGTAGCAATAAAAACCACCGGCATTTTCAGTGTACAGCATGTATCCTATCCATCAAAATGCTGTTCTTGATAATGAAAGAAATGAAAAGTTCATTTCTCATAACCTACTGAAACAGAATAGTACCATTCAAAACAAGTCATATTCCAAACTACTTGCAGATTTCCAGAGGAAATTAGTATCATTTGTTACTTCTCTCTGTGAAGTCATTGTCAATCTTTTTCCAAATGCTTTTCTACAAAAGATGCTAGTACAGGAAGTTGTCTTGAACTGCTATGCTGTCAATATGTATAAACTACTGAACATACAAGCCAAGACTGTGGAAATCAAATTTTTCCTTAAATGACAATAAATGCTCACAAAACACCAATACAGTGGGGAAAAAATAATAATTATTGCTTAAAAATTTCATTTAATTCATGCAGTCCTCTGTTACTCAAGTCTGGAATATCAGTTCTGC
The DNA here is from genome assembly GCA_032275445.1 of Crypturellus soui. NCBI lineage: Eukaryota > Metazoa > Chordata > Aves > Tinamiformes > Tinamidae > Crypturellus > Crypturellus soui. The sequence goes on along the minus strand of JAUBNY010000386.1, from coordinate 299,880 downwards.
TCTATCACAGTGAAAGCTGCTACATAGAACAGCAATGCTAAATCATGACCATCATGGAAGCAGCTACAAATGTCCCAGATCTAGATTATCACATTATTTCTCTTAATGAAAAATATATGAATTATGGTCATAAGAGCTGTAATAAAAAAAAAAAAAAAAGAGGGGAAGAGGGGAAAGGTGAATTATCTTCTTACTCAGTTAAGTTTGCTTTTTTACATGACTACTGAATAGAACATGGACTAAATAAGAAACTGACACGACAGAGTAAGAATATCAAGGAGAACTGCTATTTTAAGGCAAAAAATACAGCATGAGAGAGAAATCCTAATAAAAAAATATGAGTGAAGGTCATAATCAAAGAAGACAGAAAGACGAAACCTCCCACAAACGGGAAACTCACTTCAGAAAACAGACAGGCACATAATGTACTTTACATAAACAAAGGATTTCAAGAATATCTCATGTTGAAATACATTTCCAGCACAATGTTATCCATTTCAGAGATTTATGAAGATTCAGGGCACCTACTGTTTTATCATTCATAATATTCTCACCTATGCACTTTAAGCCATCAGGAGCTGTATAAAACCCTGGTGGACACTTGCAGAAGTAACTGCTAACTGTGTTTGAACACTCTCCTCCATCACAGATTCCAGGAATGGTGCTGCATTCATCAATATCTTCAAGAAACAAACAAACAAACAAAAACAAAATAAAAAGAGGAGCAGGGAAAAGTTAGTTCTGGCAACAGAATATACATTTTATAACTACTACTACTAATCAAATCCTCCATGGTCCCTTAAGAGCAAAACCAGCAGTTGCAAATATGGGTCAGGCTCTTATTTTATCAAACATTTTATAAACACAAGTGAAACAGAATCTAAAATAACACTATATCTGCAAATTAAAAAAAAAAAAAAAAAAAAACCAAAGAGTCTAACTGCTTAATGATGGATGAAAACTGCCCTGGGGATTTACTAACTGTAAGTAAACGATGATCTCTCAAATTCAAAATCTGTGAACCAGAATTATCAAAACCTGTTTTGATAAAATTGTTGTGGCACCTGTAATGACTCCAGTGATCGGGGGGAGCTTTACGCTTACACCTCACACTAACTCCAACAGCACAGCATCTCATAATGCCAGGCAATGATCCCACATAGACTTGTACTGCGGTATAGCACCTATTTGAATTGCCCTTCCACTTCTCAGGGTATTTTTTGCTCCCTCCCCCCTTTTTTTTTTTTTGAATTCCCCCACATAGAAGTATTGGCCAGTCAGACATTGTTTAAGTAACCCAATTTGACGGATTATAGTTCAAAGGCTGACTGCAGGCAACGAAAATTACCGTTTCTAACTTCTCTTTTAAGCAAATATTCTAATATATCAACAAATTTCTAGACAGAAACTGAAACATCTACCACAGAAGTCAGGAAACAAGTCAAGCAATATCCATAGTCTGCCTAAATTCTCTCAGCAATTTTAAAATAAAATTCATATTGTAACTGCAATCATTAATAAATATTGACCTATATACACTAAGCAATCATTATAAATCTAGTGCACAGAAATTTTCAAAATCTGCATAAAAAGATAACAAATACCTTCTTATATCTCATCATTCCCACTTACAGAGGGGATTGGCACTGTTTCTTCCACAGTTAGGAGCTTATGGTAACTACAGACATGCAAATAACAAACCTGTGCCAGCCCCTAATGCTTCTTAATTACCCTCAGTCCCCAGCCTGTGACAAGTAGCACTTTCCCCTGGTTTCCCATGACTTGGCTTACAACTCAGCTGCAGCTACTTAGCACGGCTCTCATCTTCTAGGAACCTGGAGCCCAGCTGAGCTTAAAGACAGCTTGCTTCCTGCTCAGTGCCTACAAGAACCAGCAGCAGCGCAGACTGGAAAGGGAGGCTCTCCTCAGAGAGCCGTCAGTGACACCCGGCTGTCCCAGGTATCCACTGGCAGCGCGTAGCTCTCCTGACAGGGAGAGAGCCCTGTGACACAGAACGGCACCGCAGGGTGCCCTCCAACCGCTCCTCCAGGGATTGCCGGACAGAGAAACACATGGCTGTAATAATGATTTCACCAACCACAAACATTTCTGAGATGAAACACTGCAACACCACCCAACACACCACGGCAAGAAGTGAATAATATTTTAGTCATTTACAATGATTGGAGGAATTTAAATGTAACGCCTAAATTGGAATTTGGCCCCAACAGATGGGGGAAACACCCGAAGTCTCACAGGACCATTAATGAGTTTCTTAGCAAGCAAAGAGCATCTTAGTTCTACTCCTCCTTGCAGAGAATTAAAAAAAAAAAAAAAGACCAATTCCTCTTCCCCCCAAGTAACAAACTGGATGCTCTAACACCACTGTGGGACTTGCTTTTGTGGGAGAGGAGCGCAAGAGTCACATTAGTGATCAAGTGTAGAGCATAGAGTGACCAGATGTATAAACACATGTAGCACCATTGGGCCCCGGGTACTCGCACTCTCCCCAGCATCAGCGCCCACTGTCATGATGTGGGTCACATTCCTCGCTTGGGTGTAGTGGAGGGGTGTGACTTTTTGTGCAGTGCTACTTAGAGGGTGTTGCCAAAGCCTCCAGTCCGAGTGCCCTGGGAGCTCTGCTAAGAGACTTTTGGCTTCTGCTCCAGGATTATGCTCTGCAGGAGTCCCAAAAGTCTCAGTGACAAAAAATGTGGAAATTAGGTTTTGGTCTGAATAGAGTCCTTAATTAACAGAGAAAAATGCAGTTGTAAGTGGATCAGATTCAAGCATCTTCTGACTCAAATTTACCACTGTTTATCTTAAAGTTAGTGTTGACACAGTTTATACAGAGTCTGACCTTTTTAAAAGCAAAATCACCACTCTTTATTTTAGGGTTGAGCCTAACCCAAACAGTATTTCATTATTTATATTAGTGTTGACATTAATATAAGCAATATTGTCACTGCTAAGCATGCAAGTTTTATAAAGGTAAGTACACTCGATGTACTCACAGTCATGAATGTCACTCGAGGAAAAATTACTCCCACATCACCACAAAACCACACTTAACCTCAGCATTAACGCAACTAGAACAGGAATGGTGATATGAAACAACACTTAAAATCCAGTTTTCCACCACCTGTTCTAACACACAGACCACTCCGTAGAGGTCTCATTTCCCCTCTTGTTCTGCTTTCTCATTATATCTTGTGATTTCTGTTGTAACCTGTGCTCCTCTGTGAAGGACAGTAACAATAACCCAACAGGTTGCCACCCATTCTGTTAGCCCAGTGACCAAGAATCCCAATATGCTTTATAAATGACACATCAATGAAGTCAATCTGCAAGTAAAGATTTACACAGTATGATACTTGATTTCAGGGTCTGGCCCCTACCTAATGGGACATATTGGCTAAAAGAGATTTTTACAGTCAGTTAAATTGAAAAACCACAGAAATGCTGCGGGGGAGTAACCTTTGGAGTCCTTTCTAGTCCAACCTCCGACTTGGCAAAGGATTACCACTGACACTAAGACTGGACCATCCATGCTCTATCTGGATCTTTAAAACCTTTGAAGACAGTGATTCCACCACTCATCTAGTGGCTTCTTCCAGTGCTGTTAACCTGCCTCCTGTCAAGCAAAAGGAATCTTAAATTCTGGTGGTGGCCAGCTCCTCTACTGTCAGTCACTGTGACGATTGACAATGCCAGTGATTTACATTCAAATTTTCCTCTCTGAGATCAAGATTGCAGTATCTCTTCCTCATAATTACAATATAGGCAGGGCAGATTTCCATACCAATAGCTAGCACCTGCCATCCTTCCAAACTAGAATCCCCAGTAGAGAGAAAATGTTTAGCCTTTCTTTGTATCTACAACTATACGAATGAGTTCATAGCTTAGCTGTGAAGCCCTCACTCAGCAATGTCAAACTCTCACTAATATCAAATATCATTTACCTAGGGAGGTGGGGATGTGTTTAACTTCCCCAACATCTACACTTTCGGTTAAAAAAAAAAAAAATTAGACACATGTGCTTCAAACATTTCTAAAGCAACATATCAGTTAAAAATATTTTCAGTTTTAACGTTTAATTTGTTTCAGATGTACCTTTTAGTCTGTAAAATATTACATGAAAAATGTCTGGAAAAAGCTGTAGGGCCAATATTTAAAGTTCTCTGTTTCAGAAGGAGAAAGGACCGTTATTTCTTTTTGTTATGAGAAATATTATTTGAATACTCAAGGCAAAAAGAGATTGCAACGTTTGTGACAAACAACAACAAAGCCAACAAAGTTGGCTCCCAAAATATTTCCCCCTTTTATTTGCAGAAGAAAGTTCTGTAAGTTCTTACCATCACATTTTTGTGTCACTTCATTAAACTTGTGTCCAGCTGGGCATTTGCACTCAAAAGATCCAACAGTATTAATGCAATTTCCCCCTTGACAGATCCCAGGGATGGCTTGGCATTCATCCACATCTATCATATAAAAAACGAAAAAACACCTACTTTTAATTCATTTCTCGAGAATAGCCATAATAATTCGTCTACACAGAAATTAAGTAAATACGCTTAAAACCAGTCTTCACCCATCAAAATATTATACATGCTTGTTAAGAAAGACACCAATTTTGAAACCACCCTATACAAAGTATGATTAAATACAGTTCTCTAAATATTTTCTGCAAGAAATCACATTGTTATTATTGTTACAGACATTAAACATCTAACTGCTATTGCTTTGTTTTTCCAAAACATCTGGGGAATGATGATACAGAGAACACAGCCTGCCAAAACTCAGGGCCCTTTAAAGTCAGGCACCCAAAATCATTTGCCACTTGGAAAATCCTGGTACTTCTGCTCAGTGCAGAGCCTGCATGAGCAGATCCCAGAGCCTGGATGATCCAAGGAGGCCCCTCCTCCCTATAATGTGCAGCTCCTCAGCTCCTGAGGCTTCTGGAAGGGACTGTATAGTCACTACTGATAAAATTGATCAACTCCTCACTCCAGCAAGACGAGGCACCGCAGGCCATAAGTTATGGTCAGAAGTTTCACAGCCATAATTAACATCTCAAAGAGGCATCATTAATGACCTTAGACACTCATAACTTTGTTTTGCATTTCACTGTTTACATCTCCCTCTCTGTTTTTAATTTCTCACTCAGAAAAATAAAATAATGAAGATGATACCACAGCCTAGGTAGGAAGCACAAGACAAATGTTTTGAAGGTGCCCTGGGCTTTGGCCTAACAACTCATGCAGCTCAACAACACGTGTGTCATGGCCAAGGGCAGAAGTGTTGCTGTGACTCAGGAACTGATGGAGGAAGAGGAGGAACCACAGTGTGGACCACGGACGTCTTGCTCACAGTCCTCTGGGACAGCCCTGTGGCTGCTGGTCCCTCTCCTCCTAGAACAAGCCCAGAGCTCACCCCCTAAACAAACACCCCGAAATCCTTCCCACTGCCCATTACCCCCAGGGGCACCAGCTGCTGCTGGTAAACCCTGATGTCTTGAATGCTTGGCCTTCTCACTGGGATTGGTTTCTACATAGGGACACAAGTGGAAGGAGATGGTGCCTTCCAGTCTCCCTTTATAAATCCCAGAGAGCCAGCTGTAACGTGTCTCGTAGTCTGAAAAGCAAAATACGATGTCTGTACAAAAGGCCAAGAGGCAATTTCCCTGGAAGTAGGAAGTTTTGCGGATGCCAAGGGGCAGATTTGTACCACATAGCAGAGCGTTATGTAAAGATCCCCGAGCCAACTACATCAGGTCGGGTAGTGCAGGCGGCAGAGCCACTCCGGCGGGTGCCTGAGGTAGCGCGGGTGCCGCGAGGCCCGGAGAGCCGCAGCACCCGCCGCGAGGCTGCTGCTCTCTCCCTAACGCACCGCGCACTGTTTGAATAACAACAACCATGCCAAACTTCATGGCTCGGTATTGACTTAAAAAAAAAATATAGAACTCATGCTCCTGAGTCACAACGTCTGTTTCAAAATCCCACCTTTTGGCTTTCATTTTTGTACTTTGTATCTTTAAAAATCTCAGCTGTGATATTAATTTAACTTTCAGCCAGACAGACAAAGTCAAACTGTGGGCAGCAATATTTACTTTTTAGAACAAACTTGCCCCCACCCCCTCTGTTTTATTTTTTTCCGATTCGTCCACACAGTAATAATGGTTTCGTCTCTTCAGAGAACCTGGATTTTATTTAACCTGCTTTCCTTTATTTAGATTGAATATGGATGTGAAATCCCTGAAATGTCTTCAGTCTGAATGAATGTTATCTGATTTCAAAAGGACTGGATTTAGTACAATTGCATAAAAAATAAAGCTAATATGTGGTTCCATAGCAAATCTGTTGAAATTACGAACACATTACAGGAGAGCAGATCAACTGGAAAGTACAAGTCAAATATACAGGGCCAAAACTGTGTTGGCACCGTGTACAGATTAGCATAAATGCAGCTGCATGCTAAGAAACGTGCACAGAGCAGAGGCAGCCATGCAAAACCACCAGAGAGGTCATCACAGCTTCTCCATGACACAGGCAGGAGGGATACGAGCAGGGGTGGCACGAGGTCAGGGGTGTGGGCCATATCTTCATGTACATAAAATCCCTAAACTGTCCAGAAATCAGTTCACAGATTGCTGCACAGTTTAGCCCTGACCCTTAGCAGCGAGGTGGGGACGCCGCCGCGGAGCGGCTGAGGTTATGGGACGGTACATCACGTAGCCTACACAAACATGCCCATCTCACAGCTCATCGTGCCTGTCTGCAGGCACCAGCACTTGGACTTGGCCTGGGAGGGAGGATAACTACATTTTTATTGCAATGGAATGCCTTGAAGTTATTTGCAGGAATTTTGTGATTAAATGAAATTACTAATAAACTTATAATCTTTATCTCCTTCATTTTCAAAAAACACTGTATCTCATTAGAAAATGTTAGACAGATCAAAATAAGCTAGTCCCAAAGATACGGCCCTGGGAATTTATAATCTACATCAGTTTAATACATAGCTGCCCCTGTTAACTTTCTCCTGTTTCCTGCCAGACATCCAGACAATAAAAGAATTTATACAGCTGGAAGTATTAGAATAAAAGCCAAAAGCAGTGTAAGGACTTTCTATGGTAAGGCATGCTCAGAAAGAAGCAGGCAACATCTGGGTGGATTTTACGATTTGAAACAAATGCAAATGCATTTCCAAAATTGTATAAAATATATAATAAGGCATTTCAAATGGCACAACATGCGCTTTTTTTCCAGGTCGAAGTAGTGTAGCTCAATAGATAAGACACTCCAGATGAATCCAAAACCAACAATTCTGAGCTAAAAAAAAAAAACCTCACAACAAATAAATGGAACAGCATCATAACAGATTGATTTCTGCATGTTTTGAGTGCTGTTTGAAGTAGATTAAATTCTTCCATGGAAAGGGCCAGTGGTACCCACAGGAAAGCACCCTTGCAGATCCGAGCGAATGTGCTGCTAGCAATGAAAATTCATGAAGGTGCTGGCCGCTCTCACATGACCTCAGTTGCTAATGTACTCACTCGAACATCGGGCACTCACTGAATCATGAAGTAATGTATCTGACAGTATTTTTCCATTCTTCACACATATAGTAGAGAATGGTTTAGGACAGGTTATTCACAGCAGTGTAACTCAATTAACATTAATCCAGTAACAATTTCATCAGCTTTTGGGAAGCTTTGCTGCTCACTTACCTTGACAGGCTCCAGTTCGAATGTTTGGAATGAAACCTCGGCGGCAGGGATGCGGCTGGGCAGGACACATTTCACAGGGGTGGCCCCAGGCTCTCCCCACGGTCGCACAGCACAGGGTTTTTGTACAGACTATTCCACTGAGCTGTCCTTGGCACATCTGGTTAGTCACCAACGTGAAGCACGGGCCAGTCCTATAATCTGTGCCAAAGACAGGAAACCTAATCAGCATCACAACACAAACACATGACAAAAGTTCTAATAAAAAATAAGGGCAACAGACTTGGCAAGCCTTCTGCACATAAATTTCCCACTTTATTCAACAATCTCACTTGCCAGTGTTGTATTGAAGATTTCTGTCAAGTTTACTTGCCTTTCAAATCTACTGAGAATAAGCAGATCTGTGAACTATTTTACCAGAAATACTAGATACTTAAGATTCTCCAGGTCCCCCTTGCAGCTTGGTTTAATTTCATTTTGGGAGGTCTTTTTGCCAGATTGAATACAGTTTGTTTAAATATACAGCACATTAATTAAAATAATACTGATAAAAGAGTTAGAATATGTTTATTTCCTCGGTGTTATTCTCAAAGGAGTCTCAAGAGATAGGAATACAGACTACATGAAGTTTTTTGAGGACAGTTTTCACTGTTATTCAGCCATATGCTGTACCAGATATATGGGTAAGCTCTGCCTACAGTTGAATGGAGGGCATGTGGAACACATCTGCTTTGATTTGTTTATGGTAGGACAGGCCACTTATCCAACAGATAGAATTAAACTAAGATGTTAATAAAATACTAGTAGGCTTTATTTTGTTCCATTCTCCAAGGGCAACAACCAAACAGTGGTACTGCCAGCTCCCCCCATATCCTGCACATACGGGGTGCTCACTCTAGTTAATTCTTCACCAGTGACCTTAAAATATTTTCCTGTAGTGGTGCATCAGAATGGAGCCCAGCATCCCGAAAAGGGAGCCAGCAAATTACGCACCTAATGTTCATCTATGCTGAAATAGTTACCAGCTGCCTGAGCCAAGGTCACTAAACAGTCCACACTGCCTTGTAGTGATGACATCATAAATTCCTCCAATTTCCATGCCACTTCCAAACATTGTTAACAATTAAATGTTTCCACTAGACCATTGATAAAACACGTTCAACAAGGCAGAAGTAGGAATACATCTCTTTCGACCTGTTCAACAGGACTCTTGCTGGACAAACACTCCCAGATTGCACCTTGAAACCTGTCATTTAACTCATTTTCATTCAAGTTCACAGATCCTATGCCAATATAATCCTGGAGGACTGTAATCCTGCTGATAAACAAAGCCACTTGATTTAGTAAGCAAAACGAAGACCTGAAAGATATCCAGAAGAAACAATACTGCATTATACTCATCAAAAACATCACCTTCTAGCAACTAGCTAGAAGAAATAGCAAATTCATCTGAAAGATCTATTTCTGTTAAACTTGTACAATCTAATTATCACTACTCTTCACTAGCTCTGTATTAAGTCTTGTGACTGCTATTTTATCCTTTACCTGTTTAACACATCTATCACTCCAAATAATTTCATTTCTTCCTTTCAAAAGACTGGAAAAACACAATTTTCTTCCACCTTCTGGAATTCTGTCCTCTGTCACAATCACTTATATATAATCCATTTTAAAAAATTTAATTCCTAGATTGACTCCTTGCCCTTGAGCAAAACAAGGTCTAAAAAACACTTCCTCCTCACAGGATGCAAAACTTCTAACACTAAAACAACAGATGACACATTCTTCAGGAATCACAGTTTTGTGCTTGGAGGTGAAAGTTCCAGCCTACCTCCTCAAAATTAAATCCCTCACAGCTGAGTGTCCATATAAAGTCCACACAGAGAGGGCTAACACTGAGTTATCTTGCTCCCCGTTGCAATGAGAAGCATGCATCAGACTACCAAATACCCCATCTTCTATTTTACTCTGGAATACGAACAAATTGTCATTTAACATCATTTGCTTTCAAGCTATAAATGACTTCGCAGTGATTAATATGGCTTAGAAATATTGTGAACCCAGTGAAGTTAACTTCATAATTATGCAGATCCTTTTACAAGGTTTCAGTAACAAAAAGTAGGTCAAATATGTGTTCAAAAGCAAATCCAACTCCTTGTTATCATCCGAGCTCACAGACTTTAGTATGGAGAATTACAAAATTTCTCCTCATCTAGTGGCATCCTTGCTAAAAGCTGGCACTCTGATTTTTAACAGAATGCTTTAAATGCAATCCACAACCTTGCAGGTAAATACAGTCTCAGGAGGCTTCATGGATGCCATAGTACAGGTTTGTGCTTAGGTACACAAACCTATCCTCATTTTTGTATTAATAAATGAAACTAGAATCTTCAGTCTGTTGTAGAAAACTGCAAGTTAAAAAAAAATAGTTACTGGGTAGTTAAAATGCAACACACTACTGTCAAGTAAGAGTACACTATCAGAAAGCTAGCTTCATTCTCTCATCCTTCCCTCTCACCTAGAAAGGCTTAGAAAAACATAGGATGGTATTTCCAAAGAAGTTCCCAGAAACATCCAAAGGCTGGACATTTGGATACGGAAGAAGGTAATGGGGCAGAAGGGAACTGTGGATGCATCAGCTCAAAGGGCACCAGTAATAATGGAAGACAGTGAGAAACCTAGTAGTAAGAATGATGAGAATCGTATCAAGCAAATTATGTTTGGTGATTTTAGGCATATAGATAAAGACAATATGTAGGAGGAAAAAAAAAAGTTAGGCCTCAATGATCTGTGGATGAAGGATCTTAAATGAATCCTAAAAACTTGTGGATATAATCACATTTACCTGTACAACAGAGATTCTAAGCAGATCCATCTGTATGTACAGAAACATAACTGCTATAATTTTTCCTGAATTTAAAAAACAAGAATTGGATAAATACATATAAAAACTCTTTAACAAATCTGTAATAAAATAGCAGCAATGCAAATATGGTGAGAGGGACCAGCTTTTAAAACTGAAGCTGAGAAATCCTTGTTTCTCGAGAGGACTGGAAACCATACCTTACTTGACTTTCACTACACAGACACGACTACAATTTTAATGGGAAAACAAGGGTTTCCATCACCACATGTTTCGAACCATATCAGCCATTCCTCTCTCCTCGGGCAAAGCAGCAATACGTTTAGAGACGATGGAGAAAAGCATTAAGAGATCTTGCTTTGGGAGGCAGTATGTGCTACGCCTGCAGTGAGAGGTTTTGCTGTAAAACCCAAGAATTAGAGAGACCAAGACAGGCAGGAGAGTGCAAGATGCCCAAGAGCTGACTGCAGCAGCGAACACCAGCCCTTAGGGCACAAAGAGATACAGAAAGCAAAGGCTCAGCCTTTCAGATTAAATTTCCACAGCGGGCACGTCCTTTCGAGTGGTTTTTGGTATTTTCAGCTGTGCTAAGCTCAGACAGAGAGCAAACGGAGGTCTTCACACACACGCTACTTCCAAAACACTGAGGCAATCCTGTGTGCGTCGCTGTTCCAACCATTTAAAAACCCAGACACAGCAACTTCCGTTCACAGGTGAAACGGCAGGTGACAACTACAGCCAGTCACAACATGCTCCTTCCTCTGGCGTTTTCCTGAGGCTCTTACTCACTGGGCAGCCGTCCCCGTCCTCTCCTCCCCCCAGACATACTCCATTACTCATCCTCCTCCGATCCCAGTGTGTCATCACTGGAAAGTACATGGCAAAGGTATCAGCAGGCGTTCAGAAGAAAAGAAAACACAATTCTGTAAATATTTTAAACCTTATTTCCTACAATGTCTAAAACTTCCTACCGACGAGGCTTGGTGCGGTTAGCTGGGGCAGATGAAGCAACATCAGCCTCCCGCCCCGTCTGCTCTCGGCCGCTGCCAGGGCCAGCTCTGCAGATTGAGACCGTTCCCCAGCTCCTCGGGGCACCGCCGGCACGGAGCCCAAACTGCTGGTGCTGCCCATGGGGCACTGCCAAGGCAGCACTGCAGCGGGGTATCCATGAGCACCCACCACACCCTGCACCAGGCAAGTGGACAAATCTGGTAGCAGAATTGCCTTTAAAGCCCAGCTCCGCAGCCAAGCGGGCATCTCCGCTCCGAGATGCCAGTTCCACCGGAACCATCACCCTTTAATCTATACTAGTTAAGCACACTAAAATTAGCTACTGCCCCCCATACTCCAGTCCTAGGAATACTCCCCTCTGATTCTCCATTCTGATGAGTCCATTTCTGCATGTCTTCTTCACCTTTGCTTGTTGCAAATCGTTCTCATATACTGACTTGCTGGCACACTGCAGCCTGAATTTATTTTCCATTCCGTAAGCTGCTTCACAAATCCACTGCTGCACAGATGATGTGTTTAACATGCCTATCTAGGAAATATTATCTAGTCTTCCTAGGATGCTGCTGGAAGAACAGGACTTTTAAATGAGAGCTTACTAATCATGTAAGACTAACTCTTATCTTTTTATCAGTTGCATTTGATGCACAGAACAACACAGGCTGACCATTTTAATAAGATTTTTTGGCAATCTACTTTCAAGAACAAATATACAACCATTTTCATGCCAATTTTGTTCTTGCAACTGACCCAGTTCTCAAAGTCTGTAACTGAGAAGTAATAACATTATAATAATGAAATAAAAAATAATGTTCAAAAAATTATTATAGAATTGGAGTGATTTGTTGCACACATTTTAATCCAACACGCAGACTAAGCATTTCACCAAAATCAAGGCTTTAGCTCTGTTGTTCCCAATTATGTGCGGCAGGAGTCCAAATACAGAAAATTGTTACCACATTTTATTCTTTTCCATGATGAAGAAAACAGTAAGCAATGCTGCTAAATGCAGAAGAACTTCTCATTTCTGAATAACTGGTTACCTGACAAACTGTAGCCTACCCTACTTTGCTGTATAAGCTACAAAAACACATTTCTTTGCAGATTTTCATTTTTGCCAATTTTCTTACTACACACACTAACAGCAATGAAACAATATTCTGAACTGATTCTGTCTGTCTTTTTGAGGAAAAAAAAGTAATTTTGGTGACACATTTACTGTCAAGACTGGATTATTATTAAGGAGATCGGGTTCAACTAAAGCATTTGTGAAGTTTCACTTAGAAAGAACAAGTTGGCTGAAGTTTATTATGTCTTTTTTAAAAGCGTTCTTAAGAAGTGCCACGTTATAGAAACTCTCTTAACATACCACAAAGTATTAACTATTAAATAGCAAGTTGAGGACACAGCTAGCAGACCAGCTCTTTGACTTTCTTTTTCTATTTGGCTCCAGAAGACACTGACCATAAAGCATCCAAAAGTGCATCCAAAAGCAGTGCAAATTGTGCAAGAAAAATAGATCCTAATGAGCTACAGTATACTAAATAGACCAACATCCAAAGAAAGGGAAAATGCTTTTGGACAACACGACACGCAGGATTTAAAGAGATACTGCCCACATTTAAAAAAAGTAGTGATTGGTATAACACATTAGAAATATTTCTTTAATACAGATGTTCCTCTGCAGTGTCATGAAACCAAATACAGTTCACTGCACCAAAACTCAGTCCAGAACTAAAAATGGGTTATAAATAGCCAAGGGGAGGTGAGAGGAAGCAAGGGGGGCAGTTTCACTGCTCAAGCTAAGTGAAACACAAAGAGTGTACATACAGCAGGAATATGAGAAGTCGAGGATGTTTCAGAATGGATCACTTGGAGGGAAGGGAGCAAATATTATAAGGATGTTCTGGTTGTTGGTAAGTATATATTTTCATAACAACACATAGACAAAAGACTTTTGTGGTCCTAACAGCACACAAAACTTGAAAGTTCTGGCAGCTCTTTACCAAGGTAATTAAAGCAATCAACAATTTCTCCTTCCTCCTTTGTAACAGCTGCCAGGAATTATCTGGCTTGTCCTAAAGAAAGCTCCCTCCTCTCCACAACCAGAAAGAATCAGCACTCCTGAGAAATTATAGCAATGGAAAAGGTTCAGTCCTGCAGAAGGAAGGGACATGTAGATTGTATTTCAGTGAAGTCTCTCTTCTCCAGATGGCAGCCAGGTACCCAACCAACTTTCTTCAGCTAGCTATTTACCCTGGCTGGATTTATATATTCTTAGCATTCTTAGTAGAGTGTGTTTTTAGTGATGACAAATTTGATATGATGCAAAAAATAACCTCTTTTTTAATATTCTAAAGGTATTTTGAATAAAGTTGTAGCAGAGTTTTACATGGTAACTATTCCACTAATAGCACACAAAAAACCTACTCAAAAATAATAATAGCATATCATTTTGATGTATGTCATATTATTTGGTTTTCATTTAATGTTTAACAATTATTTTATTTCACGGTTGCAAAATAACTCCCCCCCCCCAAATTTTCAGAGAGTGTTACAAATTTATACTGACAATGTACAAAAATTACTTCAGATACTTCTACCTCACTTCTAAAACTCTACAGTGAAACACATCCACGACTTGATTGAAATACCGTGCAACCACTTGCATTAGAGGATCAGGTTCCATCCTCAATGCAACTGTGCCATCACTCTGTGTGTCACCGATGTAATCAGGACCACAATCTGGCTCATTTTACATAACTACATGTATGGGATTCACATTAAGACTGCGGTCCAAAAAATAAATACGGTAATAACATGTACTAGTTAACTCTGAATAAATCTGATGATATCTTTGCTGAAATGTCATGGAAAACATGCCACAATTCTGGAATTATCTAATGCACTCAATACCTTTTACTAGAAGTGGAGAAACATTTTTCTCCATGACAGCAAATGATATAATCTTGACAGATAAGCATTTTCAACTGAGCAAGTATAATTCTATTAAATGCATCTATATTACACTCACTAACATCAAGTATATGAGATACTAATACTTGTTAATGTCAATACTCTGTAAATTTTCTTATGATCCTGGAGATAGTACTAAGGACCCTACTGATAGAAAAATGGGAGATACCTGCTGAATGAGCATGACGGAAACACGTGGGTCTGCCCCACACACACACCTCTTCTATTTAAAGTTCAAGAGATTGAAACAGTTTTATTACATTCTGGCTACAGAGACTCTCAAAAAGATAAATTCTCCCAAAATAGGAATCTCCTACACTGCAAGCCTCACTAACTTCCAACACAGGAGTACTTAAAGATATCTTTGATTGACACAGGTGCATTAGGCTGTTAAACCACACAAGCCTCCCTTTTTCAGTTCACACTACAAAGCGTAACACACAGCACAGCCTCCTGCAAGGAATCACCATTACAATGTCATGATACAGGAGCAGGACCAGAGCCTAAACTAGGGGAGAATTACAGACAGCACCAGAACACAGAAGTCCTTTAGACATATTTGCATTCTTAAAAGTCACCCAATTAAGTAAAGCCTTACAATTAAGTATACTATTTATAGGTATAACTATGCTATTTATAGATAAAACCATAATTTATGTAAAATTTGTAGAGTGCTTAGGGGCTTTGCTTCTGTTCACAGAAAAAGTATCTGCAGAAACTGCAGATGATCCAGATGCCTGTCTAATACATAATACTTCACAGCCTTACGAAACGCTGTATATAGAGGAATGGAAAGTGCTTCTTGGCCTACTTTATACACTGACATACGGAAGAGGAGGGATCGTCTTGTGGTTGAGACACTTGGCTGGGACTGAGATGACCTGGGTTCAGTTTCAGACTCCACTACAGACTCCCTGTACGTCCTTACACAAGTGACTTAATCTCCATGTGTATTAGCTCCCCACATGTAACATGGGCTGCCAATACTTCTGGATGCTGTTGGAGTTTTTTCCTCTTCAGACTAGAGAGACCTTGGGACAGAGATTTGTGTGTTTGTATACTATGAAGGAGCCCCAAGCTGAATTCAGGTCTCTCTGCATTACTGTGACAAAAGATCCTTTACGTAATGTTTTTCATGTTGAGATCTTTTGGGTGTTATTTTTATGTTCAAATAATCGTCAACTTCTAGCCGAGGAATTAGCTCCTGAGGTTTGCTGTGCTGAGCAAGGGCAGCGGCAGCAGAACACATTCCACAAAGGAACTCATGCACAATCAATTAGGTCGTGTAATTAATTTTCCAACTCAATAGGTTCTATGAACTCTTTTTTAGGTGGAAATATATTTGTACTGGGCATACATGTGTAAAAGCAATCTCAAAGATTTTAAAATCATACAGAAGACAAACAGATGAGAGTTGCTTGCTGTCAGGAAGGGGCTGCTACTTGAGAACATTGCCCTCTCATGTGGGATTCATATTTCTGACATAAAAGGAGAAAACACCTCCAGGGAAATAACAGTACTTGACAATAATGTATATTTATCATTAGGGACTGCTGTGTTAATCAGTCCTTACAGTGATTTATGATATTATGTATCCCATAATTAGGGTGAATAAAAATATTGGTCTCATTGCCTATGCAGACAGAAGAGGCAAAAGAAGTGGATAGAAAATAGGTTTGAATAAAACTGGGACCAAAAGTAGGGACATTTACAGGGCTTTTAACCTGAGATAAAGTGAGGTACACCATAGCTTCTCAAAAGAGAGCTCTGCTCTTACGGACCTATCTCAGGCCAAACTTCCACCAGCATCAGCAGGAGTCCCATCTGAACAAAGGATGCAGAATAAAGTTTGAAACAAGTGTGAAAAAAATAACCACAGGATTTTATGCCTTCTCTCATAGCATCTTCAGCAAATGTTTAAATGCCATGAGTTTTGCTTGCACTTCCTTTCCCATCATTGTGATCACCCAAAAATACTTATTCCGCAGTAACATAATTGAGCATTTCTGAGACTACAATTACAATTGTGATGTCTAGATTAAAACAGTGGGTTGTGGCATTTCTAAGAGTCCTAAGGGAGATGATAGGGAGCTACAGAGAATACACAGATACTTGCTAGTCCGCAGCTTTGGGAATGATGCCACAGAAGGAAAACAAAATACTTCTGTTAGGTTTTTATGACAGGCATTTCTACCAAACAGCAGAGGAGATTCACAGAGGAATTTACATAAATGCACAGAACAAGTAAACAATTAGAGCCACCCTCCCAACCTAAAGCCTTCCCATTTCTCCTCAATGCTGTGCTAGCAGCTGCATCAGCCTCTGTTTCGAATAAAGTGGTAGCTGGATCCAACAAGCGCACAAGAAGGAAGGGCCAGCAAGCCATGCAAGGGATGCACAGCTACCCAGATGCAGGGAAAGACAGAGCAGAAAGAGTTTAGGCATGGAGAAAAAAGGATGCAGAGAAATGTAAAGGAAACACGGGGAAGAAAAACAGGAAGGCAGCAAAGGCAGCTGGATCAAAGTGAATCTAATCGATGAGTGGGAGGCACAGAAGACAAGGAGATAAACAGCGGGAGCGAGCAGACACCACGTGTGCAGAGCAGAGCAAAGGAAGGGGAAGGGAAGGAAAAGGCCGGCCAGCGGGAGAGCCTTGCCAGCCAACCGGCACAGGGAGGTTTGCCAGGACAGTCCAGCCAAATAACTAGTTAAAAAGGAGGTCTAGAGAGCCAGTTAATCATATGGCCAGCCAAGCAAAGCCATCTAGGAAACAAAACCAAGTGTCAGGTTGAGCCGGACAAGCCCCAGTCCCACCATGGCACCATGCCTCAAATCCATGCCCCATGGGAGGGGGTGGCACCAGCAGCTCTCGCACCTGCACTGAGGAGCACAGGGAGGTGTGAGAACGTCCTGGTGCTGCGAGGACACCGCTGCCACGATGCACCAGTCCATCCCTCCCAGCCAGCACCCTCAGATCGTGCGCACTGTGTAGCTTGCACTAGGTGAGCACATAGGAATAAGCCACGATTACCGACATCACAGCCATTAACCTCTTGTCCCTGAAAGGTTGGTTGTTTTTCCATCTGAAGTGTTTATTTCCATGGGTTTTTTTCTGGCCTGATATTTTCAAGGTGATATGGTACAAATTATTTACCCTGATATTATTCATAGAGTTCAGGGTCATAGTCATAAATTAAGAAAAACAATTACAAGGCCAGTGATAAATGGTGGTATCAGTTAAGAAGGGATTAGAAACCACATGAAGAGTGGCCTAATCCACCTGCACTGATAACATGCTGCTTATCTGTTAAAATAGATAGCTCCTATCTACCCATCATAACTAAATAAAATATAGAACACTGAAGAGGGAAGAGTAAAGTTGTGGTTTTCTGAGGGATTGTAAATTTTGCGCTGTCTTACTAGACAACTTTAACACTGAAAAGAAATGGAGTAACTGAGCAGAACAAACCATAACAAAATGTAATTTAAAATCAATTTTTCAACACAAAACACATGGGTAATAGATTAAACAAATTATTTCAAAGAAAGAGCTCCATTTCTAGATACCAAACAAAGTACATCCTGCACATTTTTATCTCCCCAGCAAGTCTTCCTGCTGTATTTCAGCATCCCACAAAGCTCATACAGAGGTAAGAGAATTTCCTACAAAGAAATCACAACTCTGAAGGGAGGGAATGGAAAAGGAACAGAAATGAGGTAACCCGTATGTAACTAATGCCTCATTGCTCACCTTGCCTTTCAGGATACAGGATCTAATCCACACCATCAAAATCCTCAAATATGTTTTCTTTTAACTTCACTGGACTTTGATTTAGACTGCTGTTGGTAGTAAGCAGTTAAGAACCTGGTAGTTCAGTTCCCCCCAAGCTGAAGAGATTCACAGCTGAGACAGAGGATACCTTAGGTATTAAAAACAAATTTTTGTTTTGGATTTAGAGACAAGACCAAGAGCACCCTGGGGTTCCCCTTAATGGTAAGGGGAAGGTGAGGAAGA
Source organism: Crypturellus soui (assembly GCA_032275445.1). Classification (NCBI taxonomy): domain Eukaryota; kingdom Metazoa; phylum Chordata; class Aves; order Tinamiformes; family Tinamidae; genus Crypturellus; species Crypturellus soui. The sequence continues at coordinate 281,292 of JAUBNY010000386.1, read as the reverse complement.
GCAGTGGGATGGAGGGGTAACAGCAAAGAGTTAAGAAGGGTGAGTGTATAGAGTGCAGCATAAAGCAGTTTAGAGTTCCTCTGTGGGAACTCTGGCATCTGTCTAAACTGCAAGCTTTAGCAATTACAGTGCCAATTTAAACTTGTACTTTAAAATATAGGAAATATTTTCTTTTAATTTTTAATAGAATGGGTACATTTAGGAATCTAGGTGGTCACAAATACACACATGCATCAGCAGCACACTCGCAGCAATGCTAATGGAACAACAGACTGTTCTGAGAGAGGTCTAAAGTTTCAGATACTTCTGAACCAGTGCTGTGGGAAAACTTTCAGGTGGCTTAAAAAAAAATCTCATAAAACAGTAGAAAGCTCATAATTTAAGACACTTTAGTAGAAGAGAAAACTTCCTCCTGATTATAGGTGGTACTCTGCACTTTATCCAAAAGGAAGATTGTGTCCAGAAATAATGTCTTTTATCCACATAATTCCTGTCAGGAAAGTGCCTGAACATCCACTTTAATAATTAAGCTTCAGGTTTCACACCACGCTTCTGATAAATAAATTAAAATTATAATTATAAAACTGCTTTTAAAGTATCAAATAATTTGGTCTTGCAAAACAAACTAAGCTTAGCATGGTTAAACCACCCTTACATATGAACCCCTTATTAGTGTTTGAACATACCATAAGCCTAAATTATAAAGATAATGTAATTTAGCCCACATGTTTGAAACGAGATAACCCCTGGACTGCAACGCCTGCCTGGCAAGCCTGTTGCTTTCCCCCAGCTCCCCCCAGTATAATTAAGAACATGAAACTGAAGCAGTATCTTTTAAACAGCTGATTAAAAGCCCTGTTCATAAAAGTCCTCGTGTTTTTCACGTGTGAATCAGGCTCCACAGTGCAGGATGGGGACGCGCACCAAATCCGGCCTTCGTTTCCACAAGCAGCCAAGAGTCACTGACGCTGCAGGGGCATCAGGACATGCAGGCAACTGCAACCCAGGCACAATAGCGGCTACTAAAAACATGAGGTAGCCTCAGGGGGGAAAGGCAAGCCCATAACTCTTCCAAATATGCTCAAATTCGGACCCAACCTAAATCCAACTAAAACGAGCATGTAAAGGTCCTTTGGGTTTCAGTGAGCTACTTACGTTTCATCAGCAGCCACTGGAGGACACGTGCCGTACACAAACCTCTTTATAGGTAATGCAGTGTACAGGCTGCCACCAGCAAACACTTTGCAAATCATGAGAACAGGACTTGGAAGAATGAGCATGTAGCACATGAGCCCAAAAGGAAAAGCACACTGCACTCTGAAATGTAGAGATCGCATCCGGTTAGTTTGCTTTTTAGTCTCTTACAGCAGATCCCACTCATCACCCTGAAATCCAAAATTACTGTTAAATACATACAGTTCTAAAGAATGGTATTTTCCATATCCTGCAGCTACAGATAATGAACTCCTCTTTGCCTGTACATTTTCTTATTTGTGTCTTATTCCTTTGAGCACTTTTTACTTTTGTCCAAAGTTACTGCCCCATAGTGGCACGTGGGTACCACAGCACAGAACTAATTGCTGTCTCAACAGCTTCACACACCTCCTCAAAACCTGGCTGACAAAATCTGACTGCCTCAACAACGAGACCTGACTCGAAGCCCACCCAAGTCTTTGGGCATCCCTTCCTCTGACTTCAGTAGGTTTTGGATCACTTCCACAGTTAGAGAAAAGTTTCATCCAAGCTTCATTTCCCTGAACAGTAAGACTTCTACATCTGAGTTTAAAACAGTGCCCATATGTTTGAATATATAACCAATTCACCTTTGGGTTTTCTGTGTGTATGTGTGTGAAATACATGTATAATCTACCCCCCGGACATAGCAAAATGAAGAGTTGTGAAATAAAAGCAAGCCATTGCCTATGGGGTTTTGGCAAGAGCTTACAATAAAATGGCGAATCATTACTGCCTTTGATGTTCATTATTATAATGTCAACCATCTTGAACCCTTTGGTATTTTTCTGGATGCAATGGGCAGTTGCCTAGAAATTTCATTTGTGATATTTAATGCAGAGTCACTAAATAATATTTTCTAAGATTTGACAAGTATTTACGAACATGGAACAAACAGGAACAGGAATAAATGCAGTGTGTGCATAGAAAACATCTGATACATTTAAATAATTTCAGACATTATAGAAAAGGAGCTCTTGCTTTCAGAATTCCTCAGCAGACAAACATGAAGAACAGTGGCAGAAGGTGGAGATTTCAATGAGGCTCCTGTAGCTACGGACTGCAGTTCACAGCCAAAAAAACATCTCCAATCTCCTGAGCCAAATAAAGGTGAAATCCCATTCTCCATCACACTTAACCTGGAGGAAGTTGCCATAGATTTCAAGAGGGCCTGGCCACCTCTCTCGGTGTGTTGAGGATGGTTGAATCACTGCAGCAGCATCAAGACTTCACATCAGAGTAACAAAGAGGCATTCCTCCCAGCTTGAGACTGTAGCGACATCAGCAACATAGGCTGAGGAAGTTGTTATTTCTTTTCAAAATTCTAAACAGCTGTTTTCAGGGCAGATTAAAAGATTTTTCAATGTTTGGATTCAACTCAAGAGCTTTATCTAATGCATACTTTGTATTTGAGTATTTGTTGAATTAGAAATTTAATAGAGCAGCTGAGTATTTTAAAATCTTTTGGAAGATGTGAAAAAGGGATGTGAACTCTAGCACACCCTGTAAAACATAAATTTTTTTTTTACTAAAAGAATATGTTATTCATGTGCTCTGTACATTAGGTCAATTATTACTCACTTTCTTTGGAGAACAACCAAGTGCCTCCACCCTTTATAACAGAGCACTGTAATCAACTGTAGTAAGAATAGCAGAATTATTCTAATACACATTGGTGGCTCAGGCCCTTGCTCAAGAAGTCTTGCACAATAAGAGACCAAAATTCATTTGCCATCATCTCTACATTTTTTTTTCAGAGGGGAATAAATTAGTATTTCCTTGTACACTTTACTAAAAAAAAAAATCAATAAAAAACAGTAAAAATGTTTTTAAAAGAGTGCTTTAAATTGGCCCTCCATTAAAACACTTGTGTTATTTAATGACAAATTTTGTAAACATTCTGATAGCAATATTTCTTCCACTGCACGTCTTTCATTTCCGCTAACCCAATTTAACCTCTCATCTTCCTTGCAGTCAGCAGCTGTACAAAGCATTTTTTTTATACTGACATCAGCAAGTAACTGCAGTGCTAGTGCAATATTTAAAATGCCTTGTAAAAACATGACTTTTTGTATTGAATTTGGAACTGAGTTTGATACAACTTGTACTGTTAGTTTAATATAGTATCACCTTTCATAGACCCGTATCTTGTTGGGTTCCTGCTGGGACCCAAGAGCTGAAACATCACTAGGTTTAATGCATGGCACTTCATTTTGCCCAGCCTGGCTCAGGCCAAGAGAAGCATTTCAAATTATTTGGATAACCACACAGATTAAATACCCAGCGAGGTAGCTCACTAAGTCATTCATCATTTACCATTCCTGGCCTGTGCTGGTGTCTTGCTGCTGTTTTTACTAGAATCACCATTCAGATGAATGGAATGCACATCTCCACTGGGTCTCCCCTGTCTAATAAGCAGCCTCAACTTGTCTTCAATGCTCTCTATAGCTCTGTTCCTGAGAGGGAGAGAAAAATATTTGGTTACATCCCCTCTTACCCTCTCTTATCATTTTCCTTCTTGTTTTTACCTCTGTGACCCTCTAACATCTCTACTACCCCAGTGCCCTACAGCATTACCCTCTTACTCTGAAATTATAGCATTTCAGACCCTCAAATAGCTTGCAGCTTGGTCATCTTATTATTCATTTTGCCTCTTCACTTCAAGAATCAAGTAATTGGGATAATTCATTTTGTTGGTGCCATTCAATCCAGACAGAGTATTTGTTTCATTAAATTATATCTTGCTTGGTACCAAACTCATCTAACACTGACTCTCTTACCTTTTCTTTTTACTTCTCATCTCCATAGTAGATCTTTTTGTGTAGGCCTGCAGTCTGGAATTGACCCTGTGGTTTCTTTTGAAGACCATACTAATCTGACTGTAAAGCTGTCATACTGCCATTTTACAAATCTTTCCAAGCTACCACCCGTACTGTCCTACTGGGACGTGGAGATTCGCATAAAGGCTTTCCTCATATCCCAACAGGACATTTATAATTCCTTGCTTGCTGGTTTTACTATTACCTCCTATAAACATGTCAAACTCAAGTAGTATTCTGTCACTCCACTGCTCAGTTGAACCATGATGTCTGGCCATAGTCTTCCAGCACAGAAGGCCTTTGAAGATGCAGTTCAAGGGGTCTTACTAAGACTCATCTTAATTGCACTTAGAAAGTGCACAGCACACTCTTTCCACTATATATCTATTAATTTCTTGCCATGGTTCTTGGAAACTTAAGTAGACTTAGGAGCTTTCAAGATCTTAACACCTTCTCAGCTCCCTCCTAAATCAGTCAAGATGTGGAAGAAGTCTCAAAGCATAGTCGTGCACTATTCAGCTATACCATTACAAGGTACTAGCAATTTCAAATTAAAATCTTATAGTCAAGTGGGATGGTGAAGCCTTTAACTGCAGCATTGTAAGGACCACTTGACACAAGCGAAATAGGGGCAACACCAAGAGTGTTAGAAGAAACGTGGTTCAGCAAATTACCACTGTATTCAAAGTCACCAGCGTCAATCACCAAGCAAGCACAGAGAATGCATGGAGTTTCACGTTGGCTTCTAATTTCAATTTCTAAAGAACATGAGAAAAGCAGAAGACAGTAAACAGTCTTCTGCGCAACATCTCATCTCTTCTGATTTTGCATAGATCCTCAAAAAAAAAAAAAGACCATGGTGATACAAGAAGTTCATAATTTTCCCTCCTATGCACTCTGCACATGAATATATTCCTCCATATGCACAGCTGTACATGGGGATGTGTCTGCAGTGTGTATATACACTTGTTTTTTGTACATAAACAATCATAAGCAATGCACTTATGTACATCTTGCATGTAATTCCAAAGTAAAAAAAAAAAAAAAAAAAGGACATTCTCATATTCACAAAACAGGAGGTTACAAATGAATGCTGTGTCAGTTCTATTTTTTTTTTGTTCTGTTTTAAACTAGCAGCTCCATTTTCAGAAATTTATTAGGAAAGTTCATTAGGAATGATCATTGTAAGATGTGCTTTAATTGCCTGGCTCACCATTAATAGCTGCCACAGGAAAAACATGCTCCACATCGAATGACACGAACAAGAAATACGAAACATTCACAACTACGAACACTGTGATAAGATCAGCACTGAACCTTTCTTAAATAGCTAATTGGTTTAAATGACACAGTTGGAGTGTTACAAGTCACAGACAAACATAAATATTAACATACTTCGCAGATCGTCTTCTCTCTCCTGTAATTATGTTTTTTAATTATGTGGTGTTTGGTATGTAGAAGTGCTGTTTTGGCTGGGGATGCACTGCTTTCCCCAGCCTTCCTGGGAACTGCCAGTAGATTTGAAGGAGACCTTGAGCAGTGGGACCCATGCAAAAGGTCCCAGAGCAAAACTCATGGCATAATCTTAAGACTGAGCTGAAAGAAGAAGTATTAAAGGATGATAGCAGAACATTCATCCCCAGGAGTAAGGAGGAAACATGAAGAGAGTACTCGGCTGCCCTTTCCCAAGGGACTGGTAACAGGGACTACACCATGTGGAGCCGGAATTCGGAGCAGCAGCCTATGCCTGCCCAGCGGGCTGCACTGCAGCCACAGCCACTGCGGTGACGCCATGCTGGCCTAGGCAATGCTGTGACACATGGCTAACAGAGGGCATGGCAACAAAAAAATCAACAGTTCACAAATTACCTACAAGTTCTTAAATTATAAGCACACCCATATTCACAGCACACACTTGTAACGTTTTTACTAAGTATTTTTACTTATTAAAAATGTTTTGCTTTTACTTAGCTTTTTAATAACACCTTTTTAATTAGTTACCTCTGGCCATTATACATCTTTCTACAAAGAGAAATATTGAATCTTGGTTTCTCTACTTAAAAAAAAAAAAAAATCCCGCCCCCCCCCCCCTTTTTTTTTTCTTTTCCCTCTCTCCAAAAGCAGCTTTTTCTGGATAGGAAGTGCAAAAAAATTTCTATTTTACAGCAGAGCACAGCTTGGAGAGCAATCTTTCTCTTAGGGCTCCTTTCTTTGCAGACCTTATTTAGGCCTCTCTTATTTTCCTACAGCATTTCACTGGAGTGCCAAACCGTACAAGCTGTCACCGAAAAGAAATATATAAAATCATCCAGTCGTTATTCTGAAATCTCTCAAGGCCAATTGGAAGTGTGAGTGTGACCATTGCTACCGTTGCTCTTTCACAGTAACTTCCTACAAATATTTGCAACTTTTATGCTTAGAAAGCATATGAGATAATTCTCTAAATCCAGCACATCACTCCAGAAAAGCTTTAACTTTTATAGAGAAGATTTTAATCATTAATTGTCTTAAGTTGCATGAGAATTTACATATGACAAAACAGTTATCCTGGCCATTCTGACCACCTCTGCTTAAAATGTATTTTCATTAATGTTACGCATTTTGCAGCTGACCTACATAAAAAGAATTGTTTTACTTGGAAATGTTCTTGTCAGTTTAGCCTTGCATTAGGTACGATCTGCCATGTTTCAAAAAAGGTTCTCTTTTCTTTCTTAGAGTTGGCCATCCTGGAACTTTTAGGAGATTTACTAAACTAATAACAAAAGAGACTCCATGACTCACAAATTTCAGTTTCTGGGATCATATATACTGGTATTTCTTTTTTTCTTTTTTCTTTATTTTTTTTTCTTCTGTAGCAACTGTAAAAAAAAATCAGCTTACCAGCTCAACAAGAAAAAGGCTTGAATGGAAAATATTTATATAAAATTTCAGGGTGATTCACAAGGAAAACATCTATTTTCACTGCAACAAATCAAAGGACTTGAGGTGGTTTTGCTTTCTCATATCAAAGCACACATAGTGGCCCAGGGAAGAAGGAACATTTTTCTCCATAAATGGCTATGAGGGCACTGTTAGATAAGTTGTCAGCTTCATTTACTCATTTCTCTGCATCACTCTCAACTCCAGGAGTTACCTTTTAGAAAGGCACCTTTCCTAGGCAAAGCTCCATGCAAAATTAGTTATTTTATGTTCTAGAAACTAGGCTGCGATCCAAGGATTCAGAGACAGCTGAGATGAGGTAAATGGGCACATCTGCAGTGGCACAAACAGCAAATGGCTTAAAGCCACTCAGTCTGGGGGTCTCCACACAGTGCTGTGGTGACAGCCGACACCAGCACAAGGTCACTGGGGCTTTCGGCACATGCACAATCTGACTTGCAGAGCCCAGCACATCAGACAGGTTCTTCCCCATGCTTCCCAGAGCACAGATCTGGCCACACAAGTCATCTGGGGACACACACAATTACCAGTTACAAACCTTATTACCTCTCTATCAACCAAAACATGATTTTTGTGTTATAATGTGCACAGATCTCCACTGCTACAGCCAAAATTCAGACTAAAACAAACCAAGGAGTCCAATACCTTGCTACACATCTAATGGTCATTGCCCTTAGCAGTCAATCAAGGTGGCACAGAAACACCAAAAGGGCTGCCAAGGAGCTGAATAAAAACTCTAGATTCACATTTGTTTGACTGGAATCAAAACTCAGCTTGGAAGAAAATGTAAATGTTCAGCTTCATCTACAAAGTTGGAGTTCTCACATCTCACAGGAGACCCAAGCCCATGTGCACTGAATCATTTATGGATCTTGAGTACACTTCAAGCATATATCTGAAGAAATGTAATAAATGCTGTTTGATATGTTGAGATGTACCAAACACAGAAAAAAAAAAAAAAAAAAGAGATATACGGCTGGTTAGATAGCTGTGCATTAGGAAAGTACAGAACAACGGATAAAACCTTTACATTCATAAGACCCTAAAATGTTTTTTGGCATTAAATAACAGACTAAGCTTAGTACTGAGTTCAAATCCAGAGATCTATTGATTATATAGCAAAGAAAAAAAAATTCATCCATTTAGCTAAGCCTCTTTCACAGAAAAAAATGCTCCAACACACCGATATTGAATTTTTTGTTTTAAAACTGAAAGACATAGGAGGCACAACATGTCCATTTATTTTAAGGAAAGCAAAACATCAGTCTGTGACTGAATATGTTAAATCAATTTGTCATAACTGAGTTACATATTCGGGGAAAAATGGTGTGCAAGAATACTTCGTCCAGGCCTCCAAGCCTGGCCATCCTATACTGTGCTGCTGTAACGCTGTACATAAATTCATGTTACAGGGTTGCAGAAACTACATGTCTATGTCAACAGATGTGTTTCTTGGAAAACAGCTACAAAAATCAAGTTAATTCAAATGTTTGCCAGCTACCATATGCTGCACTACTACTTTAAATGCAACATAAGGCTTTGGGAACATACTTTTACTGCTATCTACACTTTGTTATTTACTTTCCATTTAGACTAAATACCAGAGACGGGGCACACGAAGGGGTGCAGTGTCTTCTTGGTGAAAACATTCGACCCATTGTAATATTTAGAAAGAAAAAAAAAATATACACAGCACAACCGCTCTCGACCACTTTCAGCGGTTGCACTTTCACAGAAAGACTCTGGGAAAGATATTTTTACATATGGCATTAATTCTAGGAACTTTTAATAATGGCCAAATATAATTAAAAATTATGCAAAAATGCCTGCCATGAAGAGAGCAGTACAGAAACGACTCTGTTTGAAGAGAAAGTCATCATTTGCTCACATTCTGAGTCCAGAAAAACAGAGGAAGAAAAATAAAAACAAAACAACTCACATGGTATATTTTTAATATTTAAACTACATCAGGCCTAACTCTCTTGCCCTGTAAAGCCAATGGCAAAACTCCAGAATGGAGCAGGATTGAGCCCCTCATGTTGTCACAAGCAGTCAGATAAACAACCAGGGTTGTAACACGTTCTAAGCTTCCACTGTGTTCCTTGAAATGGACCCAGACAGGAAAAACTAAACCACTTTGCCGCATTTTTGGAATACAAGGATAACAACAATGTACAACTTTGTATTTTATAGAAGTCATCTTATTAAAGTATAGTCATCCAAAGTCAAAAGCAAAACAGACTCAGAGAGTCAAGGTAACTTTTACATACTATTTTGGAGGACTGGTTCTGTAACATTTCATAGCAATGTGTGATCTCCCCAAGTTTCTAACTTGTTGCTTTTTCCTCTGGACTTTCATAAAGTGCATGACATAAGGATGTTTTCACATGAGCCAAGTGTGGGCATCTAACAGCGTTAGCCAGATCCCCAGGCTCTTTTACAGACAATAAAAAGAGCTGTTGATGTTCTGAATTGTCCTCGGGGGAATCTAAGCTAAGCCCCTGCTCTGAATCTCTTCAGCAGCTCTACAGGGAACACGCATGCTTGTATTATGAGCAACTGCCATTACTGACTCTAGTGTTAAGAGCACAACGGAGTAAAGACAGTAGCCAGCTCTCAACCAGCAGAAGAAATTTTGTTTTGTTTGCATCTTAATCTTCTCTTACCTGCGATGGCTTTTCACAACAGCAATGTGACTAAACAATTCCCTCGAAGCTCAGTGCACATCTCAGTACTAAATCCTGACAGCTTGGGCCAATATCCAGCAAGGCCCTTAAGCATTTGCTCAACTCCAACTACAGTAACACTCAAGTCTGAAGGTAGATGCATGTCAAAGCCCATCACTGGATCAGGGTTGGGAACTCAGCACCTTTCAGAATGAATCCTAGAAACATAAATATTTTTAACTGAGCCTAAATCTATTAAATATTTTCCTTTCAGGTCTATGTATTTTAAGTCTGTTTTAACCTTCTGTAGGAAGCATTTCCAATTTCACTATACTTTTGCTCTTTAATTTATGTCAAGTTCACCTTTTTGATGAACACGATTCCAAAGAAATACCAGGTCTGTTGTATTTATGATACACCTGCCTATTCTTGACAGCATGCCCAGGAAGCTTCCCCTGCCTTGGAAAGGTGCCAAACACCATACACGACTACTTAGGAGTTAATGATTTAGGTGTAAGTCTATTTTGACCATACCAGAGCTATCAGTCCAGCTTTGACGAAGTGCATCTCATGGGTGACATGGCTCACGTTCCCAGAACATACAGGGAAGCTCCCTGATGATAACGAATCTAAAAATTCCTTTTGCTCCTAGTTGGAGCGGTTCCTAAACATCACTAACCCTTCTAGCAAACCACACTAAAAGCAATGTGCGTGCTGGATGTACTGTAACTGTCCGAGGCCAGCTGCTACTCCTTGAAAGAATAAATAAATAAAAAGCTCCTGCCATAGACTTTAATGAAGCTTGCTGCACCATGGAAGCAGCAAGTCTGTTGTTCAATAAGCACTTCGCTTTTATACGTATTTGAAGATACTGACCTACATACACCTTTTACAGATCTTCACTGACAATCATATAGTGAGGCAATACCAATCTTACTATAATTTATTATAAGTATGGGCTAAATATATGGAAAAAATATTACTTACACAGCACCATATACACAGTATCATATAGAATGCTCTGGATATAAGAAACTGGCTCAAACTTTTCAATAAAAACCTAGATCATTTTCACTGTTCTCTATATGAGATTATTAGAATAATCCCCATGAATGTGGTTGCCTCAACATTGTTCTATTCAAGGCTGTCCTAAGATACAAAATTTGCAATAAGAGCTGGAATATTCCTTGGTGGGAGACATACATGCCAAAACCACTCAGCAACTTTAACTATTACTAGAGAGAAGTACTGCGTGCCATGCAGTAGTAAATTATTTACATCACTGTTAACTCGGGGCATGGCATAATCTAGAAGCCAAACCACAGCCAAGCACATGGAGAATGCGCATGCCACAAAACCAGATCACCCCCTTGCACATTACACATGTGCATTACACAGAAACGATGTTTCCAAAACAATCTTGCTCTCCTCCTTCTCCCAGACATGGAATAATTTCAAAGTCTTTTTTTTTTTTGAGTAACTTTCTTTTTTCCTCTCCATGCTCATGGATACTTTTTTTTTTTTTTAATAAAGATGCAGTTTTACCCTGCAAGGCGTGAATCTTGTCAATCTGTTAACTGAAGAGCATTCATTAACATGTACATCAGAACCCCACCAAGGAACAATGCCAATGTGCCTAATGTTCCAGAACTAGACACAAAATATCAACCTTTTACTTAACTGACAGATGTGTAAAATCATTGGCAGCCAGACAACTCCCTAGTGAGCACAGGTGCATGTGCTGAACAATGCAAGTTATTCCAGCTAAGACCAACATGAGCTTAGAATTGAAAAGCTATCTTCAGAAAAAGTTTTTCTGATGGCATAATGTGATTCAGAGACCAAAAAAACACCACACCCTTTCTAGGGGAGGGGAACACATTAGCTCAGTGAGGTGCAGACACTGCAGGAAATCTCAGTGAAACACAACAAATTTCAGAGGTTTTCTGGGAAGATATCATTTGGCCTGAACTCAGAAGTGAGCATCAATCTGATATTCTCATTAATTGCTATTTTCTTTTACATGTATCTACAGAATCAAACTGAAGAAAACTGCTTACAGAAGAGGTATAGAGATTAAAGATTTCCACTTTGGTCACGCTCAGTAACGTGCCTGGGATTCCCTTATGGCAAGATGCAGCTCCAGCAGCCTTGTGCTACCCCCTTCTCACTCCACCCAACAAGAGAAGCAAGGCAGGGGCCCCAGGGGACAGGAATGAAGCTGCTAACAAGCTCCAGCCTTGAAATCAGTCCCAATTAGGTAGAGTCACACTGGTCCCAGATCAGACAACGTAAAGGCAGCACTGAACAACTCTCTTCCAAACTTGCAGACTACAGTACTTCAGCAAACTGAAATCTCAGACGCATAGAGAACAAGCAGTCGCTGCTGGAGATTCAAAGTATTTACAGTACAGCACTTCACCTGTAAAGCTTTTATTCTCATAACACCTAGGACCTTTAACCTAAGACACTTAACGGTTTTCCATTGCTTAGACTCCTCTTTGGCGGTGAGAGCCCAAACAGGATTCGGAACTAAGCTACCTTTCAGTCTTCAAAAATGTTTCACCATCAGTCTGAACTACTTAGAGCAATTCAGCACAAAAGAGGCGAGACTCCACACAGCGCCAACACAGCAATCTTCTCTGCTGTACAGAGCATGGACAATATCTCCTTCACCCTGCTGCCTGCTCTAGCATAGAACCAATTTTTACTCTCTCGTGGTTTGTTTTTCTGCATCACCCCCTATGGTGTTTATACAAAAATGTCAAGGCCGCATTCAGGTGGCCTTGAACAGCAATGGGAATGACATTGGCATCCCTCATGCAAGCCCAAAAGAGGGTCATCCCACCTGCCCCAGGCTAACAGATACATAACACAGCATATCATAGGGCGCTTGTCTGAAGAGATTAGCTATCTGAAGAGATTAATTATCAAACCTATCAACTCTATCAACTAAAAATGTATTATTTTTAAGACTACAAAATTCAGCAAAATTTACAAAGCCCAATCAATTCAATTATGGATTAAAGTAGACAATGGCACAACACTGTACTATTAGTAACTGAACAGTAATTTTTGCTCCAGGAAGAGCAAATGACACTTGCTAAAATCTCTCTTACTGAAGGCCTAACCTTTAAAAGCATATCAATCAACGCCTGCCATACATAACACCATAAGAGAAAGTAAGATTAAATTATTATTTTTTCCTTTATCAATGCTAAAAAAAAGTTTTTCTCATTAAAAATGCTGTCTAGGAAAGCTATTACAGTTTTAATCTGTAGTCCATAACTGAGATGTCTACAGTTCTCTCAGACTGAAGTTTTGCTTTCAACAAAGAATCCATACACAGCATTCTGCGAATACCTTAATTCTGTTTTACTTTATTTGTAGATGATTTTAAAATATTAATATTTAAATGTGGCACATCACTGGTCTTTTCAGCATTAAGCAAGTTAGCATTAAGCAAGAGAGAACACCAATTTTTTCAATTTCAGATGCATACCTCTTTCGCACTGGGGTCCGGTAAAACCATATGTGCAAGCGCATCGGTTCGGAGCCACGCATCGCCCTCCATTTAGACACCCATTTTCACACACAGCTGCATCAGAGAGGAGGCAAAAGTTATGTTCATCGAGTTATTTCCAGAAAGACATAAAGTTATATATAGACCTGACCACCCTTAGTAAACTGATCGAAGCTGTAAATATAATATGACAAGATACCTTATTTTTCCAAATATATTTGTAATCTTTTGTGATTTCATGGCATAGAGTAGAATGAATTCATCTTTTTAGGGGAATATAATATAACCACACTAACAATCAAAGCTTTGATGACCTTCCTAGTCCTACTGAAGTTAATGCAAAGTGTGCCATTGACTCTGACAGAGCACAAAAGGGCTTAATTAAATAAGCCAAGAACTGTTGGACCAACAGTTCACTGGAAAACAACATGACAGTTTTGGTTCAAAAGCAGTATATCTCCATCCTTATTTCAGTTTCTCCACAGCACTCTAGCCATGAAGAGCAAGAGACAATTGGGATTAGGCTGGGATAAGTTTCAAGCAGTGAATCCAGGAATGCAGGAATGCTGTTGGTTCTGGATTGATTGAGGAAATCAAAAATTTGTAAGTCAACTCTAACAAGACACTGTCAAAATGAGCAAAATTCCTGAAGTGTACTAACTTTGTAACTAAACTCCAAAAACCAAACAATTTTTTTTTTAATTAAAAAACTTGATACTGCCTAAGAGATGAAAACTGAATCTCATGTAAATATGGAATTTAGGACCTATTGCTCCAGTGAGCGTAAAGCCCTGGAGGCCAATGGGAATTATAGCAGTGTGAGAACTACAGGATCAGTTTATACTCAATTATTATGAATTCTGTTGATGTTTATTTTAATAGTCCTGATCAGAGAGAATTCACTCAGCACTCACACTACAAAGTCATGTATCTTCCTGTAAAATTCCATTGTATCCGAGTTCAACATCATCTGAAAGTTAGCATTAAAGGCTGTGCAATCCACATATCCCAGAATTAACTTTACATTTCACAGTATCTGTATTAATAAAACTTTACTTACGCTGTCCACAGTGTGTTCCTGTATATCCCTTCTGGCAGAGGCAATGGTCATCGCTGCAGCTACCTCCATTCATGCACCGGATGTTACAGTGTTGTACTTGAAAGGAAAAGATATTTTGTTCAGCCAAACTGAACCAGTCAGGAACAATCATCTATCTGCTAAGGGAATTTTTAGGAACTGATTCTGTAAAAAGCAGCACTGAAAGCAGAGGTTGTGTGTTTTAGGATAGATATTTAAAATGCCAGTAGAGAAAACAGTATTGATTCACAAATCCTAGGAAAAATAGCAGATGGGATAAAAAAATTATATCTTCTATATTTATTGAATGTTTCAATCAAGCATAAACGTGCAGCATTTTTCCCTTAGTTTGCACTAGTGAGAACAAGCGATAAGCTAGGGGAAGTACTAAACTTCTGCTTGAACCAGAACCACCAACAACCATCAGGGTCTAATCACCTGGGCAATGAGGACTGGAAGCATTAAAGGAAAGGGAACAGGAATAACAGAGCTCCAGGAAGTGACCTACTCCTGTCAGCACACGCAAGAGAAGTAGCTGACCTGCCTGGCTAGGATTTCTGTTGTGAAAATAAAAATGTATCTGGGCCATTTCTTTCCACCCCTGATGTGCAGGCTCACCCCACAGCCAGGCAGAGCTGCCATTGGCTGCTGGGCTGGGGAGTTCCCAGACAGCAAGTCCTCAGAGCCAAAAACCTCCCCCTGAAGTTCGTAACAATGAAAATGCTACCCAAGTCGCATGGCAGCAAAGCGTTAAGAGTCTGTGCTGCGTTTTTCTGACAAGGACTAACACGTTTGTAGGGAAGCGGCTGAGTCTCCCCTCCCATTCTCCCTGCCGCCAGGGTCCAACAGAGTTAGTGGGGCCAGCGCTGCAAGAGCAGGGCCAGGAAATGCTTCCTCCTCCACACACAGGCTCCAGTGGGTGTCCCCAGAGCGCTGCCCACCTGCTCTGCGCGCCCTAAGGGGCTCGGCACTCGCTAACTGGGAATCCCGTTTGCTACCAGAGCCCACTGCCTCCAGCTGTGATATCACCCACCAAAGGGCTGGTGCTGTACAAAGCTCTTCAGCATGATCTCCCTTATTACATTTCAAAACGTGAATGTGACATTCACATTTTATATAAGTGAATGGAATTTTGTTTTTAGTTTTGAACAAAAATAGTAATTTAATTGCATTGCCACATATAGCAATATGAATCTACAGAACAGAAATTAAATATGCTATTGGGGAAAGAATGTAAAACAGCCTGGCATTTAAAAAAGTTATACTTAATTTTTTAATTAAAAGTAAAAAAAAAATGTATTTTACATTTCCTATGTGCCTAACAGTTATGATACATCTTTGTTTTATTTTGAATGTACTTCAGACAACAAAAATGTACTAACATTCCTCAACAAAAATTAAAATGTCTGCAAAAACACAGTGAATATCTGGTGAAGATTTTTGGACAATGTCCTAAGTAGGTCAGAAAAAGGTGTATAGTTAGTTTAAAATGTGTTGTTCAACTGAGCTTTATACAATCTTAGAGAAACAGAGGGGATTACAAAAAGCATAGGAAATGATATCATCTGTCAAGCAGGGAAGGAACTTAAAAACCGCAAACTGATTTCAATTAGAGCAAGCTATGCCAAGAGCTAATTTCCATTCCCACATGAAGACCAAAGCCATTTAAATAGTTTGAACTACATTTGAGAAAAAGGTTAACAGTAGCTTATATGATGAATAGGATGATTCTCTTTTATAAGAGAATAGGATGATTCTCCTATTATTTGTTCAAGTGAAAACAAAGTATATTTCCCCATTTTGGGATAAGAAATGGTTTTACATAGAACCCTAAAAACAGACAAGCAAACAGGTTTCTAAAATCTGTCTTACCACTTCTCAAATAAACTTCTCCAAGGTGAAATACTTTTTTGCTAAAATCCTTATAGGAGATTGATGGGATATCAAATCATCATTATTAAAATGAGCCATTCAAATCCATAAGCTCTCTCCCTTATTATTATGCAACAAAATCTGCAACTTACAGTCACGGTAAGCTAGTTACTTGATTTCTGTCTACTTTGGGGAGGATTATGGAAATATTATTTTCAAAATCATACTAACTACTCTGAAATAGCAGCCTTCCAGAAGTTTATAGAAACATGTGCAAATGCTGTCTAGAGCTTGGATGATGACCGCATTTTTGAAAACTAGTACATTAATACAGCCCAGAGTCTCTTTGGAGTTATACTAACGATTCCATTAATTTCACTGAATATATCGCAGTAAATAAAATAACTTTTTCAAGGTATCCTATTGACTGAGACTCAAGGAATTAGCACAGTAATAAGTTAAGATTAGTAAGACAGTTCATGCAGGCCTTATCTCAGTAGACATAGGAAATATTAACAATATTATTAAATTATTGTTGAAAAATAAATTATTGTTCTCTTTCAGGTCCAATTTATAAACAGTCTGCATTTGAAATGTCTGAAGTCAAAACAGGAGTAGCTGCAGGAATCGAGTTTTATAAACCTGCAAAGGAGCCAAAAAGATCAAACGCATCTGCACACATCTTGTGTGGATAATATTCTCATTGTTTAACCAAGGGAAACTATAAGTCCCACAGTTAAACATAACAGTCCCTGACTTACCTAATAAGTTCTGAACAAAACTGAGTAAATAATCCATCCTACAGAGGATACCACAACAGCAATACAGCTCACGAAAGGTCCAAAAGCTGCTCAAAGGTAACACGCATGCTGACTGCTCAGCAGCTCCTGAGTATAAAATCCAAGGGTCTGCAACTATCCCAGGAGAAATGCAAGCCAGCAGTTTCTCCAGCTCCCCAGGGAAAGGAGCTGCTGGCGGGCGCAGGCACAGGGGATCAGGACCTTGTCTCTGTTCACATAGATCTGTGCCACT
>JAUBNY010000386.1:246223-264029 GCA_032275445.1 Crypturellus soui | reverse complement strand
CCAGGGAAAGGAGCTGCTGGCGGGCGCAGGCACAGGGGATCAGGACCTTGTCTCTGTTCACATAGATCTGTGCCACTGCGGAGGGAGCCCTTCCAGGTCTCGCGGGGCTGCGCCTGCCAGCAGCTGTAAACAAGGAATGATAGTCCCGGCGCATCCCACACGCGGAGCATGTTTCCTCTGCCGGCCGGCCGACTGACTCCGGAGATCACAGCTAGAGCTGGCCTGTAAACCAAGGGCTGCATCCACTGCCTCGCTGCAGAGTGCTAGGAAAGCCTGCAGTAGCCTTAAGAACTCTGGAAGCATTAAAAATTTAAGAGCTTTTGACATCTCCAGCAGCAGCAGAAATGAAGGGCGTGCTGTAGTCTGGGTTGTCAGCACACATCGCCACCATCAAAGTCGGGAGCTGACACACACTGCTGTGTCCACAGCACCCACACAATTCCTGGAGGAGGACATTAGTGAGGTGGCTCAGGTATCACCAAGGTACCCAAAATAGAGCCAATCTGGCACAAAATAACTGAGCAGCCTCACCAGAGCAGGCTCAGGATGGGGTGGGCAATCCCTCTCAGCATGTGCAAGCAGAGCAACCCTGCACGGCAGCCCACCCACCTGCACCTTCAGAGCTACAGGCACACTGAAGCCACACATGTGGCAATCATATCTCCAGCCACACTATAAGCAGGCCCCAAAACTCCAGAATTGCACAGAAATAACCACTATCCAGTCAGCAAGTTCACTGATGTTACAGAAATCTTTTATGAGAAAGCCACCGGTTAATCTTTTCAACCACAAATCAGCTTCCTAAAGCTGATTCGTAACCAAAAGTCACAACAGTTGACCTCCATAAGAATCAAAACTGAAGGATTTGCTTTTCTCTCCAATCTACATGAGCACACTGCATTAATCATTTGCCTCCAGCAGACAGCAAGGCTGCAAGAGCAATCCCAACTTTGGCTTTAGCCTATGATCATACACGCTATAAATCCTGGTCCAAGCACTAATTCCTTAAGAACCACCTATCAACATAGATTAAAACATCCAAAAGACTACTCATACTATTTGGTGAATCAAGAGTGATGTATTTAACTCTGAGAAGTCTTGTATTTTCACCTGTATCTGTTATTTGTATTTTAAATGTAACAAAACTTGTATAAATCCAAGTAGTAATGAAATCCATACTAAAAATTGGTATGGAATAGACTGACGGAGCCTTGAGATAAATGCAAGTTCTGTGATCCACAGATCTGACCTATATAGTTGCACAACTGGCATCCAAACTAAAACACTTATATCCTGTAAGAGAGTTATTTCTGCATTTGCCATATTCCCAAGTGCTGCATTTAGCCTGCAGTATGTCTGGGGTCTGTCTGGAGTGAAACCTGCCCGTGATCATCCCTGAAGCTCCTCTCCTAAGATGAGTCGAGATTCCTCCCAGGAGGTATTTTGAATTAAGCTCTGGTCCCAATTCTGAATTTTCTCTTTTCTGGGCTAGCTGCAACCTGAAGTACTGCCAATACATTCACATACGAACAGTAAAGGCTGGTCTGTGCTGTCTTTACTCAAGTTGGCATCCTGACTCAGACTTAAAAAAAAAAAATCTGACTGAAATCCATGGAATCATTCATGTAAATAAAGCTGTAGTCAGATTTACACCATCTTACTTAAACTCCAGTTTCCATGCTCCTTTTTTGACATTCTCATTTGGATAATAAAAGTATACAGCCTTCATTTTACTTTTCTTCATAGTATGTCCCCATTTCAGGTTACTAAACTAAAGTATTTAAATTTTTAAATTTTCTAAGATACTCTCTTAAAAATGGCATTCTCAAATATCCTACCAGAGGTATAGCTCTCACTTGTCTTTGGTTTATAAACGCATATGCTGGCAAAATATTAATTGTTGCCAATGGGAGTTGACAGTAACCCTTGGACATCAAACAGTATTTTTTTATGTTTCCTCTGTTTCTGAATATCAGATCTAAGCCATTTTTATTTTATAATTGGTTTATTTTAATAAATTAAGGTGTAAAATATCTATCTTGAACTACTGCACTGATTAATCAAGCTATAAATAGTATTTTTAAGCCAGCTGTTCAGTATATCAGTAGTATGCTAATACTTCTACAGCATAGAGAAAAGCAACCTTATAAAATGTCCAACCTATATGATTTGTAAAGAAAACATACGCACTGCTTAAACTACTGGTGGGTAGAACACCCTTGTCTATAAAAAGCAATCGTCAACAGCTTCAGTAACTCAGACACACAGGTTTTTAAAGCCGCATGATCAAACATTGTAGCAAAGTCCCTGAGCCCATTCATCTGTGCCTTCAATTCCAATGAAACTAAAATACAGATATCAATGGTAGGATAAATCAGAAAAATGATAGCAAGAAAAGTTTTGGTTTTACTCATATTCTTTTTTTTTTTTTTTTTTTTTTTCCGCAAGAAATACCTCAGTGTGGCCTAAGGAGATATGAGAAGGAGAAAAGTGTAAAAACAAACAAACAAACAAAAAAAGTGTAGCTAAGGCCCAGGCATTCCTGGCTTTTACAAAGGTACAAAAACAGCAGCTGCAACCCTGGGCAGCCATGCAACAACACACACACATTTGTGCAGCGTTTTGCAAACTCCCTCCTTCCAGCACTGTCTGGGTGCTCCATGCTTCATACCCTCCTTGTGGAGGCCTCTCCCTAACAGACATCACAGGAGCCTGAGAAACGGGTTGAACTACAAAGAACAATATTTACCATTTTAGTACATGCCATTCCATTACATTCCACAGTTGTTATTGTTTTTCCACTGTTATTGCATGAAAAGGATGCTAAAGCCACAAGCTGTTATATGGGTCAGTTATATGGGAAAACTCTCATCTAGGAAAGTTGTAAAATGGCAAGGTAAACTCTAGGGGCCAAGCAGACCACACACACACAGTCTCTAAAGATATCCAGAAAGATGAAGACTTTGCAAGGTAAATGGGTAAAATCGCATTACAGAACTCAGCTGAGCGTATTTGCCATTGACTTCAGTTAAAATGTTGTTCAGATATTTTCAGGCATTCGTGGGACACAGTCGCTCCCTCTCCCCCTGCCTCCAATTCTTCCCAAATTCAGAAACTTCCCATCTTACACAAAATCAACAACTTCTCTACTCTAAGAGATAATGACCACACTTAAGTGAAAACATCAAGGATCACAGCTGACATCTTAGATATGAACTACCTCAAGAAAGATTCTACTTCAGATCAGACATCATACATATAGTAAACCACAGAGTCATTTAATTCATGGACTGATTTTCATCTTATTGATTTTATTTGGGATCTAGGGAACCATTCCTGAAAACCTGAAGTCCAAACATTTCTAGGAAATGGCATTTCTCTGAAAAGTTTAATTTTCAAAGCATTCATTTTTTTTTTTTGATGAAAAGGTAAAAAGAACTTGACTAATTTTGTACCTCTAACACCTACAGAAGTGTTACCTGAACATGGTTAGCCAAATCAGATTCAGAAGATGCACACTGAGCCTGATAGGGAAATGTTATCATACCTGGTTAATTCATTTGAAATCATGTATTCATATATGAGGGCATAGTGTGGCGCAGCAACTCCAAAATGGTAATAGAATTACAAATCAATTCACATTCAACTGCCAACAGTCAATCATTACAAATATTGTGCTAGATATGCGTGTAAGTATATGTGTGCACTTAGAGGTAAGGGATTTTCCAGAAAAAAAAAAAAAAAAAGAAATACTGGAATTAGTGTCAAAAAATGTCAAATAAACATAATTCCCAATAAAATTAATTTGGCTTTAATTTGGCACAAAAAAATGTCTCCAATAGCCAGTTTCTGAGTCATTTTTCAGTTTTCATCAAAGGAGACTAGGCTTTCTTTCCTGTGGTAAAGTATGTCTGGTGACTCAGAGGTTATTTGTCTTGCACATTGACTGCTGGACTAGCTACATCCCTAGTTAGCTTCACAGACTCAGAAGACCAACATAAAGACACAGAAGAAATACTTACTTGATTTTGAACCACAGGAGGGGGCTATCTGACCATTTGGGCACGTGCACATGTTTGGTCTAGAGCAAAATCCATCCCCACAGGAATGTCTGCAGATTGCTATAAATAAAACATATATGGTTTCAAAATATGTTTAAAAAACTCAAGCACACAAAAAAATGATTGAAAATATCCATTCAGTACCATGAAATGCCTACAAACTCTTCAAATTGTACACAACCGATTTCAGCAGAGTCCCTTCTTTTCATCCGCATATCTCTACAGCAGACAATTAAAATCTAGAACTTCACATTGTCTATGTGCCACAGGCAATGGGAGATTTCCTCAGAAACAGGGAATTCTGATCTGTTTTGCCAAAGCGCTCTTGGAGGAAGGACGGCCCTGTGATGACATTGCCATGTTCCCCTTATTTCCACACCACAGACACACACTGCAGGGAAGCACTTCCCATCTGGGGGTATGTTGCCTCAGTATCTCTGGAGATGAAAAATTGCCTCTAAAAATTGCTTCTGGCACAATGTACCGTAACACATGAAACACATATAGCAGAATTTTATATGTGTTTATATGCATTTTATATATATATATATATAAATGTGTGTATATATATATATGTATATATGCACATATAGTCCAAACAATCATAGCAGATGTATTTGCTGGCCCAACATTGTTGCCTCCTTCCATGTATTTAACCAGATGAACATACTCCACAGCTGCTCACTCCTAAGAACCCGAACACCCCATGAATACCTATACCACAGACTTAAACAGAATGCATGGATGAGATTAATCCCTTGTTAAATACTGTTATCACATCACTATACTGTGATAAGACTAATACATAAGACTTTATGTATTAGTTTAAAATATTTAAAATAGTAAAGAAATGGTGTATAACCATGCATGTATAACCATTTTGCATTTACAACATGCAAAAATGCATTTTCAGTTCTGATACAAAACTAAAAACACAAGGACATACAGGGGCAAAGATAAACCTCAGTCATAAATATAACTGGATTAACTTACGGACTATGCATTGGTTTCCACCAGGTAAAGTTTTCCATCCAGGGCAACAGTAAGCATTGTAACGTGAGCCACACACATTAGGTCTGGGAAAGAAAAAAAAAAAAAAAAAGGACAAATTTTTATTTTACTTAGAAATATATTTCAAAAGCAGAGGCACAAAACAAAGGAGTCACTGCAAAGTACAGTTTCAATAAATAAAAATGTTGTATGTTTTTAGTAGAACTGAATGTTGTAATTTTTTATTTAGGGAATGCATACTTTTTCAAATTGGAAATTATATTATAAAACATGAACTAAAATCAGTAATATTTAAACAACAGAAATAGAAAGGGCAGAAGTCTACATCTGGAAAGGTAGCTTGCCCTCTATTAGAAAACAGGGTTTTGGCAAGCTCAAGCTGTTATCCATAGGCTAGCAGAACTCCAACTTAAATTCAAAATGAGGAATCATACTCACCATAATCAGGGAACACCAAGGAAATTGAGGGCCCTCCAAACATTAGTTTAAATCTCATGTTCTTTTCTGTTCGTTATTCTACTCTGAACTACTATTACTATTCCCCGGTTTTGTCCATGAACAAAACCATGTATGCACATGTGTGTAAAACATGTCAACCATGACATCAGGCAAATAAAAAGGCCAAAAATGTAAATGCTTCATTAGGAAAAATTGCTTGCTGTCAAAAAAATCTAGAATGTGGGTGCCTTTAGATACACAGGTCCTATGAAAAGAGTGAAGGGTCTACTACAATGAGAAATCCCAACAATTCTCTAATGAGAGATCCATATGAATGTTTCTTTCTAAATCACACCTTTCACCTGTGATTTTTTTCCACGAAAATACAAAAGTTGAAACTGTTCAACGTACCTCACTAACGTTGTCCTTCTTTAATCTAAGTTGTTATATTTGTTTAATGAATCTATCCATAGAAGTAAAACTAGCAAGACACAGCTTCAAGTTTCAGAAAAGGTGTCTCCTTTTGTAGTACGTTTCATAAAGTTAGAGGAAGTTCTTATAGCGTGTATTAACATTACAAACAATTACTTGATAGATTAATGTAACCAAAGTTCGTCATAAACTGCTTTCTACTTCCTAGAAACAGCTTTATTAAAATACCGTATACAGACTAGAGACAGATTTAAACTGTTTATTGTTTTAGGAAGGGGCTTTTATTATTATTTTGTCCTTGGTCTTTTAGAAAGTTTTTCATCCTTAGTATTCCAATGTCTAAGTAAACAATAGTTACCTCATATGGTGAGGCAACTTAAGACAAACAATCTTCAGATATACAAACATTTATACATACACATTTTCTGAGCAACAAGATTTTTATACTGTATTTATTTAGGGATTTGCATTGTTAATACAATTTCAAGTATTATAATTACCCCAACTTCAGTGACACCTCAACTTTTCATTAAGTGTTTGGCCAGAGACTACTTAACTCAAAGAAAACGTTACCATTATCTTCTATTGGTTTGGGATTATTACGAAGCAGTAACAGAGATAACTGTGAGCTGCACAAACTGGACATGCTCCAGAGTCCTTTGCTCTTCCTACAGCTGCTACACACTCAGAAGCGCCTTATTCAGAGAATTCCAGTGTATTCAGCTTTAGTAATGTCAGCTACTTCCCTGCAGGGCTATATCCAGGCCACTTTCCTAGAGTTCCCAGTTCATCAATGCCAAATGTTGCTCCACTATCAACTGCCAAGTGAGGTTGGCAAGCAGACGAGCGAGATTGCGTTTCACCTTCTCCAAGCAGAAGAAATAATCAAACTGATTAAGACGGACAGAATGGGTTTGTTGCTACCTGTTACATTCGCAGGTAAAGACTACTTATTTCTGATTCGGGTTGGTAATTATGAATAAATAATCACAAAAGTGATATTTAGACACTCAGACAAGTTTGAGGCCTGGCAACTATATAGTTTTGGGGACCATCTGGTCTGAGTTAAGAGTCAGGAGGAACTCTTATGCCACGGGGAAACCCAATTTTTAAAATCTGTTTCTAAAACATGGCCCTGGAAAACCTAGACGTGCCCGCAAACATGAAGTCAGAGACCCTGGAGCCACGAGGCTTGTCTGTATGGCAAGGCCGAGCTGTACACCCAAAAAGCTCCAGTTCTGAGGGAGCTTGCTTAGCTTGCAGAAAGAAGGAAAGAAAAAAAAAGCCATCAAACTACCCTTCCATGGAACAGTTTGACAAGTGCATTTTCCACTGGAACACTTTTTCGTCAGAAAGTTTCTGTCTAGCTTTATAAAAGAAACTTCTATTAAATCCTGAACTCTACTGTTGGCTTCTTTGGGAGGGAGAGGGGAGCCCATGAGCCCCTCACATTCCCAACAAAGCTCCATGTGTCTATTTGTAAAATAGGTTTTAAGAGAATCAAGTTAAAAGATTAAATTCTTTGATAGTTTTGAAGGCTGCTGAATTAGAGGCCATATGTCCCTAAAAGCAGCAACCAAGAATGATGAAACAAAATATTCTAAGGTATATAATGAGAGCTATTGAAAGCAGATTTTAAAGGAGTAAAGAGGAGTAAAAAGCAACCTCATCTTGCAACCTCTTTAAAATTAAAGAATGTGCACAGTACAATAATTTATTAATGGTCCCCGTGACATTAGCCAACATAGTATCTCACAATATTAAGTAAAAGAAATACTAATGGTTTAAGCAAGTATTTTTAGCAGGTACAGAAAAACAGAACAAAAACATACCAAAGAGCTTCTGTTCAGGGAAGCACATAAAACACAGCTGGGGAAATTTCACAATTCACTTAGTCCATCTCTCTACCCATGGAAGTGTTACCTTTCTCTGAATTATTTTCACACAACTATTTTTACATCATAACAACCATCAATCACACTTCAAAGGCTCCATCATGGCATTTAAACAGCCACCGCTGTGTTTAACAGAACATGCTTTCCTGCTGGTATTATAGGCTATGAATACTAAAGAAGCATTTTATATTCTTATAAAACTGCAATATCACTGCAGAGTTCAGTTATAAAATAAGGTTTGTAATGGTAAAATAGGTAAAACTTGTGTATACAGCAAGCCACACAGGGTGCCCACAGCACCTTCCTTCATTCCAAAAGGAAGACGGGGGAAAAGCCTCACTAGAAACACAGATGCGGCTATTAGATCCAGACCAGACGTTTAATTCAAATTGCACAAATACACCAGAAACTATCAGTGATTCTGGAAAAGCAGAAAAAGCAACATTTATATGGAATTAGTTCACTGCTTGATGTTCCTCACCCTGTACCCTTTACCTACAATCTGATTTGAAGAATCCGAGCTTTCTGGTGTACTGACCTCATCTGTATCTGTCTGCAGAGTGCCTATTACACAATAAGAATTTCAATAAAAGATGGAGAACATA
This sequence comes from Crypturellus soui, assembly GCA_032275445.1. Classification (NCBI taxonomy): domain Eukaryota; kingdom Metazoa; phylum Chordata; class Aves; order Tinamiformes; family Tinamidae; genus Crypturellus; species Crypturellus soui. Next base: position 255,587 of record JAUBNY010000386.1, on the reverse strand, counting down.
CGATTTTCTGTAAAAATAGAAAAAAAAATACTAGTGCATACGTTGCTATGTTAGCACAGCACAAAACTACAGTGTTGCACTTGACACAGAAAGCTTCAGACTTGCTCCTTTCTCCAGTCAAATTCTCCATGATTATTCACAGAGAAGACATGAGTGATTGCATCAAAAAAGACAGACCAGAGGCTGGGAAATGAGAGAGCAGGCTGCCAATTTATTTTAGAGTCATATATATACTCATGAACTGTAAAGGATTTCCATAGTGGTATGGTGCTGAGGGGAGTCAGAGCTAATGCCCAGAGTTTCCAGAAGGTCCAAAATAAACAAGAAATTACATCTTCAATTAATGACGTGCAAGTACAAGTTCAGTAGCTACATTAATTAAGTAATTATGAAAAGATGTTAGTCACCAACTAGAAAATCATTAGAGTGGCATTGAGAGAAACGTTCATCTTGAAGTTCCTGTAACTAATGCTTGAAACAGCAGCTATGCACGTAGAAACAGAAGATACTCATATTCAGATGGAATGGCAAGGAGCCTCTTTAGGAAGTAAAGATTGCTCTTCACTTTCCACCTCCACACAACTCACACTTTTTGATGCAGTGCAGGCACAAGGGGACATGGCCCATGCAGGACTGAGAAGCAGGCTTTAGCTCCTAACAGAAAAGTACCAATTTAATGCATTTGCCAAGGATCTCCAAGATTTAACCCTTCCAGCACCACACTCTCCCGGAGCTCTGGCAGGAAAAGGTGATTCTGCAGCAGCGGATGTGCTAACACAGCACGTTCCCACCTCACTCTGTCTTCCGCGGGAGCTGAGATGGGCAGCGCTTTCTTTGTTCAGAGGAGGCTGGGATTTCCTCAAGGGGTCGGGGCAGAGTTTCTGGCACCTCTCTGCACTAAGCGTGTGGAAACGCTGCCAGCAGTGCTGCCATGCACCGGCCAACACTGGCGGAACAGCGACTGAAGCACGCCCAACGCGTGGGTCTTGAATAAATTACATGGAGCGACTAGACAGAGTGGACAGAGAGCCGTTGGGAGAGCAAAGGGGACAGATGATCATCCGATAACACCGCGCTGGGAGGCAGGGCAGAAGGGGTGTATTTCTAACCATGCCCTCTGCTACTTTCCTCTCCCTATGAAAACTCCCATGGGCTTTTCTTTGCAAGGAAGTGTTTAAAAAACTTCTATTAACTCCTTGCCTGCAGCAGCCAGCGTAGGTTTAAAATAATGGAGAGACACGTTTTTCTGGCAAGAGAGATGAATAACAATAATACCATCAACCAATTGTTATTTTTTAGAGGAACCTTTCTCTCTCTCTCTCTCTCTCTCTCTCTCTCTCTTTTCTCTGGTACCTGCTAAAACTCTATCCAAAATTATTTGCTGATGACTTCCAGATAAAATGTAATTGATATACCCATAGACAGTATTAGAAAGAGTTACAAAGTGTAACTGAAAAAAAACAGTAGACTGATCTTTAAAATGTGAACCTGGAAGTCTGAATATATCCACTGTACACAGAAATCCTAGCTACAGTTTCAGAATGCAAGAATAACTGTTTCTATTCCAGAGACACACAATCAAATTTTTTACCATAAAAGAATTTTTTGTACATTCTTAAACCTCTCAGCACCTCAGAGTTAGAAACCGGCACCCTCTGGGAAGCAGCACAGCTCTGCTGCCCTCCCCGGGCTTTTCCTAATGCTCCCCCAGATGCAAGAATTTCTATCCTTGCAGATTGACAATGCTATGAACAACCTGGTTGCCTTGGGCAGGGGCTGGACCACAAGGCCTTCACCTCAGGGGCCCCTTCCCACCCACAAGCAGGGCATCTAGTGCCTCCCTCTGCGCAGCTGGCGCCTTCCAGCCAGAGTGAGCAGCAAAGAAGGCTCTAATGGGACAGTCTAGCTTTTCTAAATATAAGATTTAGTAGATAAGGCTAGCTTAGCTAAATATTAGGCATGCTGTTTGTGATCACTGTGTGACCTTTTCAACATTTGGTGAAGACCTCAGGTGGGGTCTTGAAAGTATTTCAATAGTATAAGAAGGAAAATCTATGAAACTTTGAGAACAAACAATGAGTTCAGCTTCTGTTATCCTAGAATGGATAAGCATTTCACATCTTCAAAATCTCAACCCATTTTTTATGCAAACTATGCATTTTAAATGCAAAGCACTGCTTCTGGCACACAAATTTTCACTACACAGTAAGTTACCCTGAATGTCTCTGCCATGCAGAGAGCCTAATATGATAACTATTTCTCACTCTGACAGTGAGAGCACCGCTGTCCCAGGATCCTGGCTCAGCTCAGCTAAAAAAATAACATGCTGAGCAGCTCTGTGGGTGTCATTGGCTCTGCAGCCGCAAGGCCTACGCACAAGTCAAGAGTTCAAAACGGCAACCAAGTTTCCTGCAGCAACACTGAACACTTTTCTAACCCTAACTCCATCACACTGCGACAGATAAATACAGCAATGATACAACAGTGCTTGACATTAAGCAGATTTTTCCGCATGGGTTCTGACGACAATCTGCTGTCTCTTTTGCAGTGACAGACTCCGAGAGGGAATCTCAGGAGCATGATGGAGCGCAATGCTTGCCAGCGAATATCCTCAGGTGCTAAGCAATGCCTCTAATGTGTTTTAAAATGCTCTCCCTTAGGCTACTGGAAGTTTTACTTCAGGTAAGATAGAGCCCCTTCTTGGCAGTCCCTGCAGAGTCCCCAAGATATTCCTTACTGGGAGAGTAATATTATGTTTTTAAAAGGTGAGTGAACTGCATGTCTGGTACAGCACAAGGGAACAAGCTGTTGATACTGATCCCACAGCTTTGACTGAGCCTGCCCACAGCATGCACTGGGAATTCACTCTGTGCACAGAGAAGAGAAAAAGATGAAATATCAGAGGGAAAACAATGAAGCAGCAGAAGAGAGGCAGGAAAAAAGGAATGTTCCTGAAAGGAAACAAATTTTCGTTTCAAATCTCAGCTGAACATCACTTGTCCTCCAGCAAAACATGGAGAGAAGGGGAAGCTTGAAAAAGAGGATGAAAATGATTAAGACTGTAGACAAAAGAACTGCGGCTTCCATTTGGTATTTCTGAGGCTTTAATGGTCATGAATCATTTTGTAAAATGAGAAGTAGAAAGGAAAACAACAGATTCTCTAGCAAGTCAACACTGAAAGTATTCTTTCAGATAAAAGCTAGAAATCCTTCATACTTCAGTGGAAATATGTAAGTAAAACCAGAAAGGACAGGTTTTAATTTGACAGGCTACATTTTACTTTTCGATGTACCTTCTAAAGAGTCCAACTATACTGAACTGTCACAAGGCAGACAGTGATTCTTTTCACTTTTCTATCTGTGCACCAACCTTGGCCAGATTAAGGCTCTTCTGTAAGTCTGAAGCCCTTAAGAAAACTGAGACTTCAAACTGAGAACTGACGAGAGAACAATTAAAGGAGATGCCCACAGTGCAAAATTTAGCTACAAATATTCTCTCGAGAACAGTGTGATGAATTATCAGAAACTCTCCAGACCACAATATTTCTACTCCAAAATAAATAAATAATAAGTCCAGGAAGTAAGGCCAAAGTGACACACATATACCTACATTCTTGATCACTGGGGTTCAAGTAGGAAGATAAGGAAGAAACAAGATAGAAGGTCATCTTCACTCTGCAGAGTGAAAAAGCTACCAATTCATTCCTGACTATTTTCACAAGCAGGTGCTTTGTTCAAGTAGAGATGGCCCCCTCTTAGACAATGTCTGGTACACTCCTATCAAGGGAAAGCCTTTCTGGTGATCCAGGTAGCTAGACAGTTTGGGCCCTGCTTAGATAATAGGGTTCTAATAATCAGAAGTTGGTTAATCTATTCACGTATTTAAAGTGACCATGAAAATCTGACGATGAATGACACGAATATCATCGTGATAAGTGAGTATTACTACTAATGACACAGGCTGCGCCCTGCATGCATCTTGCGTGTGCATCGCTGGCAGGTGCACCCGCTGCAAGAGGAGGGAAAGGGAAAGGCAAAGGCAAAGGGCCACATGGAACTCTGCCCTCTCCCTTTTCAGTGTCTTTGTGCCTGATGATCAAGATAGGAATCCACTTCATCCAATTGTCCTGAGCCACTTCTATATTATCTCCAAAACGGCCATGGCTCATACAGTATCTCAAAGGCTCTACCACTCACTGCAGCCTTCGTTTTGGCACAATGTAACATGGGAAAAAGCACTGAGTAATTTTGAAGTATTATATTAGACTTTCTGATGTATTGGGTGGGAGGAGAGGGCTGATTCAAATTTCACATAACAGACACACAGCACTTCAGAACCATTCAACTCCTGCCAAAATACACTATGAAAAAAATACAGGTGGAAGACTGGCTAAGAAGCTGGTGACTGACTCATCAGTGTCTAAGCCACCTATTAGCAAGTGAATCCAGTAGTAGTGAATGAAGCCTGAGCAGAAGGTTTAACCATAAAACAGCTTTTCACCAGTGGGTCTGAAATGAAGCAAGTCCTAATGCTGCACTACAATCTACACAGGTCTAGGGGTCTATTCCTATAAATCATAAAACTGAATTTGTATTAAGGCCATGCCTTCTAAAGAGAAGGCTATATACTTTTACTGTTTTACTTCAGCCTTAAGAATAACATTGAACCATTGCAAGAATGATAACACATGAGCTGCTGCACAGCTACTGGATCTGGACAAAGAAATCCAGTGTGGAGAGTACTATCAAACAGCATTGATTAAATGTATTTTTAAAAATTAAATATTTGGAGTAAGACATATTCAAAATTTTAATTATAATGTATAATAGCAACAAGAGTAAGACATCCATATGACTGGAACTAAAAACAATGTGTTGTTCCCTCTTTAAGTATTAGCCATTAAAGAAGGGTTAATAGGAGTTATCGCCTGCCACAGAACAAATTCTGCCTCTTGCTTGGTTCTAATCTCTTGCCCCAGTCTTAATCCACACATGCAACCTGCCCCCCAGAGACATTCACACCTGCACTAAATTGCATCACATTGCGAGAAAGGAAACAAGTTATATGAGCCTGGTGTCAAGTTCTCTAAACTCTTCTCAGTTGTGATTAAGATTTCCACTAATAACAAAAAAAAAAAAAATAGCCATTAGCATGTAAACCTAGGTGCAGAAGCATAGCGGCCAAAAACCGTAACTTTTTGCATTTGGATGCACTGGTAGAAAAAATTCTCATCTGCACTGGCTTTACAGTGTAATGCCTGCAATGAGCAACCTGCACTCTAGCACATCAACTACTACAATGACTTGTACATTTTTAAGTGTGTCCTGTATTTAAAGCAGACAGTGCCACTTTTATCTGAAGGTTCATGGATTCACACGGTACTGGTGGGAAGCGATTCAAATGGCTGTTATTGCACTTTTAGTTACTTCTTCTATTCCCAACGTGTTCCTCCTCAGCATTCAGGCTCCCCTGCCCACAATGTGCCACTAGCTAGGTGTGGCAAGAGCAGCCAGCCAGAGGTGTGCGGGCCAAAAGTGGTAAGAAAAATGTTTGAGGTTTTTCAGTATAAACCAATATTTACCGGTACGGTAAGTCTGCTTTTCTTCAGTGGGCTTTTAGTGGTAAATATTGGTTTAAAACGAAAACCAGAAGCCTTAATTATATATTTGAATACTAGAATTATGTTATAGATTTATAAGATTTATTTTATTGCAGGGAGCAGTGATGCATGAAAAGGGTCAAAGCCAACAGTTTACACAAGTAAGCGCTTCAGTCGACCTACAGACTTCGTTTGGGGAGTACAACCAACAGAAAATTATCCAAGAACCGCAGTCCATTGCTGAATAGTTTTAATCCAGGAGGTTTATGAACCATACTGGAGCCAACTAGTCTATTCTGCAATATTCACTGTCATTTCAACATAATAACCTACTTAACATAATAAACAGCTTAATTATTCTTGACAAACACATTTAACTAGTGTCTTTATTAGAGTCATTACATTATCACTCGGGTCTCTGAGAAATCTTAGCTCTTTTTAAAACCTCAGTTGAGTTATTTGTTAGGCAAACAATTTCTGTGTCCATCATACTGAGAAGAAGCTGACAAGTAAGTGCTATTCAAGAACTGATTCACCCTCACTAAAGTTTGAGGTCTATGTCTTATCATCATCAGAAAATGGAAAATCCTAATTAATGATAAAATCCTTAATATTGCATGTATTTACTAAATACTGTAAAGTACTGATCAAAAGACCAGAATATTGTTTCTTATTTTATATGCAAATGGTTCAAATATCTGTACATTTCATTTAAAGTTTATATTTTCTAGAAAAAGCTTCCCGTTCATGGTCCAATTTTTTGGGTTTTTTTTTTTTTCTTCAGAATTTCATGCTACATTCTTAGATATTTAAGAAGTAGCAGGATGAAGGCTCGATGTCTTGTACATCAACACGTTAACATTTGTTCTAAAGTCTCTGGGGTTTAGAGGTTAAGTGTCTATGTGACATGCTTACTATTTTCACTTCTCACAACAGATTCCACAGACATTTCCGTTTCTTATTTCACGGTATTAATGCTGGCTATGACACTGAAAACTCCAGATCTATTCTGAAATAACTGCCACCTTTATCCTGGCTGTTTAAAGGCAACAGGCACTGCACATAAACACATGCTGGCTTAGACCATCTCATTCAAACGCACATGGCATGGGGGGGACTTAATTGCTAATGCCTTCATGGTTGGATCAATTCAAACAACATAAGCAGCAAGCTTAAAGTCTTACAATGAATACCTAAGGAGCTTTTCCACACAATTTGTAATAATTAAAGTTAAAATACACCTCTAGAACCATACTGTGCATTTGAACAATTCACTAGTAAAACTAATGAGGCAAAGGTCGTAAGGAAGAAAACTCTTGCAATGCACAGCTTGCAGTGAGACACACAAGTGTGAAAAGTCACCAGAAATAAAAAAGTAAATCCCAGACTTCCTCATTTTTACATACAAGACCAGTATTTGTACAGAGACTTTCCTCAATATTTTAAATACTAAAATAATCTCTATACTCATATGACAGAATGCAAATTCTAAATCTAAAGGATTTCTCTAAAAATGTTTCCTTAGACTCTAAAAATTGAGCAAGAGTTCATTGCCAAAACGACAGTCTTACTCTCAACCACAATAAGACGAAAATAAAGTTTCCCAACATCCATTATGATTTGTATCAGACCACTCAGACTCCCAAATATATCTTTACTAATGAACAAGTTGGAAAAGTAGTATGTCTTCTTGTAAAATTGTATTTTTAGTGCTTTAGTCCATTTAATAACGCTAAATTTTCCTTGTCTAATGTATATACAATTCCTATACATTCAAAATATGTTTTCCATCTGGATTTCTGAAGACTTATTTCCAGCTTTGTCTGTTAAAATGACAATTCTTCCTATTCATTTTGTGCAAATACTGCCACACCTAAGGAAGTGCTTGCAATTTCTACATCAGAAGTATCTAGCAGGATTCTCCCAACACTGGCAAAGATGATCATGTAGTAACAATGGGATTTCCAGCTCCTTAAGCAACTTGGGCCCTTTCCTCTCAAAAAAAAAAGGAAAAGAAAAAAAGACTAACCACCAAGAAACCTAATAATTTGCTTTGCCTGTTACAGTGCCTCAGATCATTTGACAAACTATCATCTGGCTACGAACCTGCTTCCCAAAGGCACTCATATTCCAAATACCTAAAATGAATCTTGCAATTAAACCTAGATTCTCAGACTGCTAAACAGGTATATAAACAGATCTAGAACTCATAGATATACATGATAAATGGAAGGCTCAATGCAAAGAAAAAAAGATTTCAATTAAATACATGAATCAACTCCTAAGATTAGGCTTACCCTAACACATTTTAGGTTTTCAGAAACAATTAACACATGAAATACCTTGCTCTGATGCACTACTATTACTGTCTAAATAGCACAGCTTCACAGCAAAATGCTTTGTTCAATAAACCAAATTTTATCCTCTGATACATGTCTGCAGCTCCCACCAAGTCAATGGAGTCAGTACACGTGTGCAGACTTGGTCCCACGGACCAAGCCTATGGTGTTGCCAACTTAATGCTTAAGAAATGCAAAGAAAGGGATATTAAAACTTTCTCAACAAAACTCTTTCTAAAAGGAATATTTTTTCTTAAATTGTTTCCAAACTCTTATTATGGGCAATTAGTCCTGCAAGCTCTGCTACAAACACCTCACTGCCAAGGAGAGCTGGATCACAAGAAACAATCTACTCTGTCCAGCTCTTCCAGGTACGTGGAAGTGAAATGAGTGACCCTACCAGTTGATATTCTCAAAGAAAATGTCAACCACTTGCATCTTTTTGTTTGTTTGTTTGTTTTCCAGAATAGAAACTTATAATATAAACTCAGTATCTTTTCCAAGAGAGCAAATATAAAGCGAGGCAGAAGAGTACTTTTGCATGCAAATAACAGCACGATAGCAGCACGGGGCATCCTGCAAGGAAGCAGATCTTACTCGTCCACTCATCCAGTGAAAGCGAGTGCAGTCCCTCCTGGGGGACAACGGGCACGGAGGGGAGGCACCCGCATCCCTCCTGGCACACGACCCTCTCCAGGCCACCTTTGCCGCGTCTGCCCTCTGAGGGCTGCGCTAAGCACTTGGCTACGGACTGCGGAGGTGCAAGCGAGCACCTACGGAAACAAACTTTTTTTTTTCTTCCCCTCTAACATTGCGATTTTTAAAATTTTCGGCCAACCTACCCCCGAGCGGCTGCCGAGCCCTCTCCACCTCACACAGCGGCATTTTGCGCTGCGAAGCGGGCGGGGGACCATGGGGATAACGCTCCACCTGACACGATGATCCCCCTTGGGGCGCAGAGGCGGCGGGAGCCCCTCTCCGAGCGGGGGCCGCCGCCGGCCCGGCGCGGGGCGCCTCCCTGCCGCCCGCCCTCCCTGCCCGCCACAGGTAGCGGCCCCGGCCCGCACCTACCCTTTGAGCGCGTCGTGCCCGGCGCCGCCCTGGCCGCGCCGCTTGGCCCGGCTCGAGCGGCTCTCCTTGACGCCCGCCGCCTCCGAGTGCCCAGCGGCGGCGCCTGCCTGCGACGCCCAGAGCACGGCGACTCCCAGGGCGATCCCCAGCAGCCGCCCCCACCACATCGCGCCGCCGAGCCCCGGGCTGCGAGCGGCCGCCGCCTCCTCCTCCTCCTCCTGCCGCCGCTCTGCGCCGTCCGCCGGTGCCGCCGCCCGCTCAGCGCAGCCTCCTCCGCGCGCTGCCAGGAGAGAAGAGGCGACCGTTAGGGCTGCGTGAGGAGCCGCGGGCATCGCGCGCGGGCGCTGCCTCCTC
>JAUBNY010000386.1:222498-235794 GCA_032275445.1 Crypturellus soui | reverse complement strand
GTTGACACTGCTGTACAAGAAGAAGATTAGAAAAAGTTAACCTCCCTGGCTGATGGATTAGTCACAGCTTCCCATAGGGACTGCTCAGACATCCAAAATGATAAACAGAGTCAAAGACTCTGCTGGCTCAGGTCATGTTTATTAGAAATATCTGTTAATGATCTAAAGGGAACAACCTTGAGAAACCTAGGAAATAATAGTTTCTCCAGCTATTGGTTAATATAACATGTATAACTGAGACGGGCAAAGAATCCCTTGTAAGAGCAGTGCAGGAAGACAGAAGTTGTATTTTATGAAGAATTTTATTTTTCACTTCCAATTTGGAAGGAAACAGATACTCAAGTTCACTGCAAAAGAAAAATCACAGAAAAAAAAAAGCTGTATTTTGGTTTACTAAACTGTTTCATTTCATTTTTGACTTTTTGCAAAGTTGTGAAAGTTTACAAAAAAAGATTTCTTTTAGAAACAAAAGATTCCACCCAAGTAGTACTAAAGTGTTTTGATTCTTGGACTGTGTCCAAGTTTCTTCCATAACTAAATATGAAGAGAAATACAGTTTTGCAAAGCATTAAGAGAACTGTATTTTCAAACAGAAAATTGTCAAAATGTTCTTTGACTCAATATCCTTGTTTCCCTGGCCGCCTGTCTTGCCCAGACAATAGTCCAAGGCATTCTAAAAGAAAACAGAAAAGTTAGGAAATGGGTAGTTTCAAAAGAACAGCTAGCTTCTGAAAAGTGATTCATGCATGTACATTTTTCTTAAGGTACACCCTCCAAGCAGGAAAGGAAGAAAGAGACAAGCATCTTGTGAGGCACCCTGTCCTTTCCAAGGATAAAGTATTACTAAAAAAGCAGTCAAAGTAGAGACTTCAGACTGCAAAGAAAAATTTGGTCAACTACACAGCTATCCATTAACTTTTTCTGCATTAAATCTGTGCTGCACAACTATATAGCCTAGATGATTACATCAGTGATGCAAAAAAGGAGACGGGGCTGCCTATAGAGTTTCCATGCTGATCCCATACGTTCTCATTCGTTTGCCAGCTAGTGGAAGCCACATCCTATATGGAATGACCCACCTTAAAGGATCATCTCAGCTACTCAGAAGTTTTCAGATGTCTCACAACTTGCACAGGCCCTAACAGCATCAGACACGCACCAAAACCAGCTCGTCCCTTAGTATCAACTGCAGAAGTAACTACGTTTCACTGAGGTTTCTACGCCCTCGGCTGCAGTTTGAGTCACAGTGCCATCGACACTAACACCGCCACGCTAGGACAGGTGGGAGGGCATAAGGAAAAAAGATTAAGTGCACAGGTCTGAGATTCTTCCAGAGATTTTAACTTGCTTGTTTATTTTTCTAAAGCTGTGGCTGCATTTTGGTCTTTAACTAGGAATCCCGGTCACTGCGAACTAGTTTCAGTCTACAGAAAGAAAAGATAAGGAAGGAAATTACCAGCCGAGTTTTTTACAGAACCTTGATACACCATCCTTAAATCTATTGAGAAGTGTTATATAAAGGTATATATGGTGCAAGACCACTAGAGGGGAGTAAAGTTACTTAAAACTGAATATTTCCTCTCTACTCTGTTGCTGTACAAATTGGTTTTGCAAATGTTAATTAACAGCTATAGCAAAACCAGAGCATTAAAGAATTGCATTTGCTTAACATTCTAAAGAAGAGTTGATTAGATTATTACTGTATTTCTGTACCATTGTCCCCTCTCACTAGGCTGCAGGCTGACAGGGAACATTCGTCATCTGGGTGAAGCCAGAACACCAGGGATGTCATTCAGCCAGAACATTTGGCAATGGAAATGCATTTCTTTACTTGTATTCAAATTTACAAAGAAGCATCATTACATGATGGAAGCAGACTTGTTTTAGCAAGCGTTAAAATGGGCTCGGACTTAGAAAAAGTCTTCCTTGGTAGATAAGCACGTACTGAAAAGCAGAGAACAAGAACTTTGCTTCTCTACACAACAGGGAAGTATTTGCCCAAGCGCCAGAAATAGAGAACATGGTTCATTTGGAAGTGTGAAGTACTTTGCATCAGAACGCTGCAAGACATCTCACTCCAGCTGCAAGTCATGTGCTCCTGTACCCCTGCCAGGCTGCCATCGTCTCCATTGTCACCCATCTCCACTGTGGGAAACAAGGCTGCGCAGTGAATCTGCACAAAAGAGCAAACGTTTTAAACAAATTTCAATATGAAATCTTACCAACTCCCACAGAACAAAGGGAAACATGAGAACAGAGCTCTAACAGCAAAAGAATGGTTTTGACAGCAAGTTTTAAGGATGAATGACTGAAATATATATATGAGACTGTGCATCACTACACTTCTGGGAAGTATACCCAGCTTGAGATCTTTGGAGACAAAGCACACTATATGGCAGTAAGCAGATCTTCAAGCTTCAATGGAAAGTACCAGCTCAAAAGTATAATAAGAGATAGTCCAGCAGGGAGGGAGTAACAAGATATTAAATTCTAATAGTGTTAACGAAAGCCAAAGAACAAAAGCCAGAGTTTTCCATAGTTGCACATCCACAGATTACACTTGGTGTACTTGGATTTGAAAGTAGCAACTTTGAAAGACTTTCACAATCATAGGTAAGGTCACCAAGAAGTCAGATAATACCAGAAAGGGTACCCATGTCATTCCGGGAGGAGCTTCGAAGTGCTTACTCCACCTCCCCACTCCACACACACACGGACACATCCCTTTGAGAGAAGGGGCTGCTAAAAGATGCTGGTAGAAACAGTCAATAAATCTTATAAGTAGATGACATTCAAGGAAAGAAGAAGACTCTGGGCAAAGTTAGATGGAAAGAGAAGCCAAGATGAAAATTAACAAGCTAAATAAATAAATAAAATGAAGAGGCCAAGTGCAAAGCCAAAGAAAAGAAAATAGGCCAGTGCAAAGACAATGGAAATAATATTCAAAAACAAAAACCAAAAAATGCCGCCCCCCTCCCCCCCCCACACACACACAAAGTGATAGACCTGACTAGAACAGAGGACAAATCAAAGACAATCAAAAGGACAGTAAAGCCATAAAGCATAAAGAAAAGGTAATGTTGTAGTTAAAGCATTAGCCAAGGCTTAAAAAGACCTGGTTTCAATCGCCTGTTCAGGCTTCCCGACTACCTGAACAAGCTACCTAACCTCTCCGGGCCTCAGCTCCTGCTCATATCGCGTGCACTTCCCTCCTCACAACGTCTCAAGCACTAACATGTGTGCGGACTGCGAGGCTCCCTGACGTTACGTGCGTGAACAGCATAGGCACAGCGACTTTGAATCCTTCCGCTTAGTTTCTTTCTGTGTTGCACAGAACAGTAAACTCAGCCTGTTGATTATAACAAGCAGAAAGGAAAGGGTGTTTCAGAAATGTTAATATTGAAAGCCTAAAACCTTGTCTCTTATCACAGCAAGCTGTGATTTGGAAAAAAAAGACATGCCTACTGAAAATAAAGAAGGTGGGTGTTTAAATCTTGTTCATGCAACATCTGTTCTGAAGCTTCTCCATTAATAACCACGAGCGTTGCTCTAACATAACAAAAGTGTCACTATTTCATTCCAGCTGAAAGAGGAGGATCCTGAAGATACATAACCTAAATGTCAGACACCAAAAATAATTTATCTCCGAACATGCATTAGTTAAGGTCACCCCTTGCACACAAGCAATTTACACATATTTAACTACATAAAATATATTTAAATTCTAGGTAAACATAAAGTTACACTAAAGTAATAAGGTGTAATAAGTTATCTCCGTAATTTACCACATGATTCAGGCAGCTTGGCAATGCTACTATTGTGTTAGTATTTCAGTATCAAATATAGTGACACATTGGCTGAAAGAGGTTGTTCCAAGCAAGAGTGTGCACATACATCTGCAAGAGGAATCAGCTGAGCACAGAAGTCATGACCAGAAGAAAACAAAATACCATTGCATTTTGCTGCTATTTTTTTTACCCTTGGGTGGCAGAATAGTTAAACAAAGCTTAAGCTAAACAGCACTAAACTGCAACATTTCTAGAGCTAGGTAACTGTCTCTTTTAGCATAACTGTGGTATTAAAGCAAGCAACCATTTAAATCAAGAAGATCTAACAGCAGGTGATGAATTCTTCAGTAAAACAGGTAACTGTTCGGCAATATAACCCAGTGGGTGAAAACATATGGCAAACTTATTTTAAGATATTCATTTAGGCTGTTGTACCTTTGGCTCAACTATACTAATGCAGCCACACATGTTGCAACACCACATCCCCTATCCCTACTGGTGTCAGCCGGCCAGTTTTGGGAGCTGCCACCCCTACGTTTGCTGTTTGCTGAAGCTGTTGCTTCATTCTTTCCTGCTGAGGTTAGAAGAATGAGAGCTGAGGAATGCTTTTTAATCAGAGCTGTTGATTCTTGGGCTAAGTGTTTCCTCGTCCCTCACAACTGTACTCACCAGGGAACACCTGCTGCTGTTTGGGTCTGGATCTCCTCCGCAGGCCTTCTCAGTTGATCCTCATTAAGGAGAGCACAATCCCCTCGGGAGCTCCAGAGCACTCTGGAGATGTCAAAATAACAAGATACAGATTTAGGTAAGCAAGGATTTAGCCGAATCTTTACTCACACACGCATTTGCACGTAAATTACAGTTTTGGTCAATGACACAGTCCAATACTATAACATGGCAAGTGAAATGGCAACTCTAATATAAATCTAATATAATACCTAGATTTAAGTATTCCTACTTCTCCTAGTTGAAACTAGAAAGGCTTTTTTCCCCCCTTACTCTTTTGCCTGTCTGCATAACATATTCTTTCTGCCACACAAAAGAAAATCCACACAAAAATGCACCTTGCTCTTGTTACCTGCCCGCTGCTGCAATCTGCTGCAGCCTTCATCTTCTCCCGTGCATGCAGGAATGAGCAAGAGCTGTTTTCTTCACTGGAGGGCCTTGGCTTCCAAAGCATCTGAGAAGTGGCAACTATCCAAAGATTTATTATAATCAGCATCATTAAGTATTTTATTCTAAACTGAAGTCATTGAGCTTTTAAGCATAGTAGTTTTTTTTAAAGCTAAAAACTACAATGTTACACATATTAAAAAAATGAGCAAGATGACATAAAATACACTGCACTATAAAAGCTTTTGAAAGGATTTTGAAAGCAGTTTGTACATATGCAGTAAGCTTGATGTTTTAGGGACCAGCTACAAGCAAAATATCAACCCCATCTCAGGTGAATGCTAACATGGAAAAGACGATCGTACATGTTTTTTGGAAGACTAAAATATGCAGCACCAGGCCACTGAACAAAATCTCACTACAGCTGCTCTGGGGATGGGTCCTTGGCTGCTCTGGCTGAAGGCTCTGTCATGTCCTACAGAACAGTTGCTTATTAATTTCTATGGAGAGGGGTTTTGTCCGCCTTGGAAAGGTTTCTGGATTAAGCCAAGGAATGAATTAAACTGATATACTGGTCTAAGAAACCATGCAAGTATCTTTTATCATGGAATAAACATACTTCTTTTTAAGCTTATGCAATTTGGAAAAACATTCAGGCTAACCAAAAAAGCCACTCTTAAGACTGTTGAGAGAGAAAAAAAATATATAAAAAAAATAAAAGCATCCATGCAGGGTTGAGAGTGGGATAACTAGTAAAAACTTTCCCCTACAGACAAGGCCACAGTTATTTCCTTAGCTAAGAGCTTGGAATTTGGCCCTTGAACTTAACCACTGTTCATGTTTGTTTAGGCACAAGAGGTCTCTTGTGGCCTGATCCTGCTCCCGCTGAGGATGACAAACCCCACCTTCGCTAAAGAAGAAGCAGGATTGGATTTACGGGTAACACTAAGGGCCACCAAGAAATTCTGATCCTTCTCATTAGGTCTCCCAACAAAGCTTCAAGTCACAAAGCAGTCTTTCTTACCAGATGTAACTCCTTCTTTGCCAGTTGGCCTGAAAAATAAAACAAGGCTTTTTTTTTTTTTTTTTTTTTCAAGGAGGTTAAAATGTTTTTCTGTTGAACCTCATACTATTTCCTTGTAAAAACTGAAAGCAAAATTCTAGATTAGGCTGTGCCGTTCAAACCTGAAAGACCAAATGAGCATCCTTATGTAACACAACCCTCAGCTACTATATGAAACACATGCTCATGGGGGGCAGCTGGGGGCACAGAGGGGTAGCTCCAGCATTACAAAATAACGGGAGGCCAGAACCTGTGTTTACATACTCCGTATTACTGCTCCTGTGAGTGGCTGGGCCATAACCACACTAGTAGACGCAGTAGGTATTTCTTAATCACACTGCGTAAACAGAAGTGAAGGACCAATAAACCCACCAGCAAAACTGTCTTCAAGAAAGTATCCTTAGAAATGAAATGCGATGCCAAAAACAAGAGAGGGGAAGGAGGAAGGAGAAAACAAATAAACAAACAATGAACACACATACACACACACACACGCACACCCTTCCATCTGACCCAGATCCAGACAAAAGTCTAGCCCGTGTATTTCAGTTCCCTACAGAACACAAGTCGGCCTTCAAAGGAAGCACAATAAATACCAAGAGAAATTATGACTGCATCTTTGGTTCAAAGTGATAGTTTGTGCTATTTAAGGAACATCTGTAAAACATAGTTGTCCTAAATTAAACCATCTTTCACAATATACTTTTTTTTGCATCGTACCCAAGGGAAACGTACTTGAAATTTGATTATAATAGTTTAATAAAAATACACAAGTATTTATGCTTTTATTACAGGCATGCACAAAGGCTTAAAACGCCAGGGGTTTTTCAAAACGGACAAGTTAAATGGTTATTTCATACAAACTCTAAAACATCTTGCATGTGTTGAGCTTTGGAGCTTTCATAACCATTTTAAAGGATTACCACAAACGACAGTAGCTTTATTTTATATAAATAAACATTGCATTGCAAACTAAACTTAAAATATAAAAATAGATTGTATTTAATAAACATATAATACACTTGTTAACAACTACAAAAGTCAAGATAAAGGTAAAAAAGTCTGTATTAATATTAATTTTATATCATTTTGTTATGCAATAGCCTGAAAACGTTTTCCCGATCCTCAAGTTTTTATTTAAATATATGATTTCAGTCCCCCCCCCCCCCACACACACACATTGAACAAGTGAGGAATTCCTGTTATCAGTTTACATTAGAAAGTGGGCTATCAAAACCACTATCTTCCTGAAGAGTTTGGGGACCCCGCACCATTTTTTTCAAGTACTGGTTATAGCATTTTCCAACATTTGAATTGGGTGATGCACTGAGCTGTGCGACAGCAGAGTTCGGGAATGAAGTATGTTCTGTGTTTGCATTCAGATGGTCTTTGCAGTAAACTTTTATGCTGTTTTCTATACCAAGAATCTTGTCATTAGTAAGTTCTCTCCAAGAAGTACCAACATTTTCATCAGCAGAAGAAAGTGACTTGATGTGACTAAACTCTTGACAAGAAGCCATCTCTGCTTGGTCATTAGTAGCACATTTTTGTTCAGCGAACAACAGAGACATATTGGCACTGTCCAGGTGCAGACTTCCATTCACAGAGCTCCATTCGCTGCAGCTTCCTTCATCCCTTTCTGGAGTTTCTTGAACCTCAAAATCCTGGGGTATTTCAGTTGGGGTCTTCACGTTTCCATACGGCTGGTTACATTTATCATCTTTTAAGACTGTTCTTTCATTTTGGCTCTCCAGCACGCAGTGAATTGGCCCAGATATGGCAAGACCATTCACACAGCTGGACATTACCTGAGAAGCAGATGGAGGGGTATTTTGATGTGCTATCGCTCCAGCTGCGCACAACAGTCTGTTGTCTGCATTTATGATGGGGCCAAATTTTTCTCTTCTTCCACCTTCATTTGGATAAATCTCTGACAGGGCATCTCTTGAGGCATCATGTAAGCTCTTACAATTATTCCCATTCTGGATACTTGAAGCTCCTCCTTTATGAGGCACATATTGCATTTCACTCTGTCTTGCATCAAACTGCTGTTTCAAGTCACGCAGCACACACTTCTGTACAACTTTATCATTAGCTTTTTGGATAATATTTTCAGCACATGATTTGCTTTCCATACAGTTTGGCCTAGTTTGAAGCATGAAATCCCTGTCCGAGTGCTCAACTCCACTTGGCAGATCAGAATTTAATAGCACAGCTAGGAGAGAAGGGAAGGAAATTGATTAATAGAAGGAGATATTAATGTTGGAAGAAAAAAAAATTGACAATATTAGCATCATCAAAATAAGCAGCTCATGTCTACATTTCAGTTCACAGGCTTACCAAAAACAATAACAACAAAACACCTATCATTTCACTGCCCATCTGTATTTTCAGTACTATACACATTAAACCTTTAGAACAAGAGAACAAGAACTATATCACCCAACATACCTGAGCGGGCAGTTTTGTTTTGGGGTATGTGTCGAACCGGCGTTTCAAGGACTTTAGCCATTGTAGCAAGCTTGCTGGCAGCATTCATTATTTTTTTTTCAGCTCTACCAAGAATTGCAGAACATATAAAAAAGTTTAGCTTAAGGTTAATTAGTTTTTCTTATGTCATTTCCGCTAAAGTCATCAATAAATAACAGAAGAAGACATACACTTTCTACATAAGCTATTACATCAGCCATCATTTATTAACAGACCTATATTACAGAGAAAAGCAGAATTTGCTGTTCTTACTTCTTTCCTTTTTTTTTTTTTTTTTTGCTTTAGCTTCTGCTCTTTTGCTTTTAGGCAAAAACTACATACCATAGAAAAAGGTTTCTAATGTTTGCTCTGAAATAGCCATTCCTCAAAATACTATCCTTAACTTTTATTTCTACTATGGGGAAATATCTTGGAATGGCCTACAAATCAGTAGAAATCTGCAGAGTCAAAGGCACTGCACATCTAGAGGCGTTTAGTACAGACTGTTAAATAAACATTAAAAAAAAAAAAAATTACAAGTGATCAGCTGCCATCCACACATTCCAAAGAAAGATTTGTTAACAGTCCAAAACCAGCCCTGCTTCTTCAATTAAAGCTCAGACTACCTTGGCAAGTCTTCCAGCAAGACCAGGGGAAACCAACACAAAAGCAGATTTTTTTTTTTGTAAGTATTTAATGCCTTCTTGACAACTCACAACAGCGAAGAGCAAATAAATTTTACTACTTGAGCCCTAAAAGATCACCTTCAAAACTGTCTTCCTTTCAGAAATTACAATGTACAAAGTTGCAAAACCACAGTGCTTTTTTGCCTTTACTCTGCTGGGGAGAGTCAGAGAACCTTGGAAAGATGGTACAACATATAATCAGACTATACAACACATCTCAGTCATGAAACTCCCTGGAAAGCCCACAGCAACCTAGTGGGATACTCCTAAATCAGCCCAGCAAGACTTCAGGTTAGACACGGCTTGCTCCAAGATGGGTTAACCAATAACAAACAAACTTGATGCTAAACTAGAAGTCTACTGCACTTCCTCCAAAAACTGTACTAATTTCTAGAGAAATAGAACTGAACTTACCCTTCGTGCTTCCCGTTATCAGTAAGCAGCTGCTGAAGGCAGGTCAGATAGTATTTGCGCATTTTCCGAGCAGTCTCTTGACGTTCTCTTAAAACCTCTGCTTTAATCATTTCAGCTGCTCTCTCCTTACTTTCACGGATATAACAAAGCATATCACCTATGCAAACACACTGCATCAGTGCTGACTCCTTGAACAGAAAAAGGAACTGGGACTGTCTAGCAGACTTGGCGCAAGGCAGCAAGGGCCCAGGCTCACCAGCCAACATTCCTCCCAAATCCCCGTACCTCGGGTTGCCTATTGGTTAAAGGCCGGGCAAGACCCCGAGCCAGACGCTTGAGTTCTTGTTTAATGTTTCATATTGGCTGTCACTTGCTCCTCCGCAGCATTTAGCCAATAGCCATGCTAAGCACAGGATTTCGGAGGAATGTTGGTAAATGCAGGTCCAGGAATTCTTTGATGGCAGTGCAGCTGGCACCTGGGGACCTGCTGCTGTCAAATAAGACCTAGCATTGGACTTGAGTCCCCTCTCCTCTGCCAAAAGGCTGCCGACTAAAGCCCAGAAGGCCAAGAACACAGGAAGAGAAATAGGTCGTACAGAAGTGGGTTTTCTCTCAGGACAAACTGAAGGGGTAGGCAGATTTTGGAGAAATAAGATCAGTTCACAAGACAGACTATTTAAAACATTTACTGTAGTAAAGCAAACGTAATGCTCATGACTTCGCTCTCAGGTTCCTGTGCAATTTGGCTGAAGGAAGAAGAACAAACGAAGTAGATTATTTTGCTCTCCTAGTCTTTAATACTTACTCTTAATCTTGCTCACAGCTTTAATATACTGAACACGCATTTCCTCCAGTCCTTTCACACTGTCACAGGATGTACATGATTTTGAGATGGCTCCCTCTGACAGTGACCTGAAAAGCAAGAAAGTTATACAGTGCAAGGAAGACAGATTATTTTATGAAAATATTGCTTTATTTATTATTACCTTGGTGGTGTTCTCAGGTCTTTTAGTTTAGTCTTCATCTCGGTGTTTTCTGCAATCAGAGCCTCTAAAGTCTTCTGATTTTCTATAAAAAAATAGAAGTCGTGAATCATAACTCATTTTATTTCTCTCAATTCTAACAGATGTCAACATAAGCTACTATATAGTCATTGCTATTTCTGGTGTAGGAATTCAGTGTTGCAAAGCAGCAACAGCTTACAGACAGCTCTAACAAGCAATTACAAGATGATCAAAGCCTGAATTTGAAGTTAAACGTCAGATATTATCAGGCGGGGGTATAGAAAGGGCAGGAGAGGAAGGAATAATGAGGGTTGTTTTGACAATGTTGGAAAAGAATGATTAGTTTGTGGGTTAGCATCTGTAGGTTCTTGGGGATGGAAAAAGATGAAAGTGTCTCTTTCTCAATGATCACAAGCCAGTATTACAGAAAAAGGTTAGATTTTCATGCTGAACTGTGCTTAATGTTTCTAAAATCACTTAATGAGTCAGCACACAGAAACATCAACAAAGCAAACAGAAGGCCCCAAAGCTTCAAACCCGGGGCCTGCACCAAAGGCTGTTGCCCATGAGGTACAGCTAGCATTGACACCATCTGATCACTGTGTCATTCCCTAAAGCATAGGTTAGAGACCTTGAAAATCCATTTACCAACCATTTAATAGAATTCAAGGAAATTGCTATTTTTGAAAAGGATATAGGTAAGAATTAATAGACAAACTTGGACATAACCATAAAATCTTCAATCGATTAGTAGGTTCCTTAATTTAGGAAAGAAAGGCAGCATAAACTGGTTTCAGTTCCTACCTCTCCTTGGACACCTACGCTTGCTAGGGATACCACTAATGTATCCAGCCACGGAAATTCTTAAGTGAACATAAGCGGCACCACAATCGAGAAGGTATGTGCCTGTAATCAATGGATTCTTTGCTGGAAGAATTAGAGTTTTCATGAATGGAATATAGAAAAATGAAGAAAAATGCCATGCAAAAGGCACAGAGGTTTTGCTTCCTTTTCTAGGATGATACATGGAAGAAACAAAATGCAAGAAACAATCCTTGAATACAGAGTGAAGCAATACAGAAGAGCCCAAGTTTGTTAAAATTCAAGGCCTTCAATGATTCTCATTTGTGGTTTACATTTCATTTTTAACATTTGACAATTCTATCCATGATTTTCTCAGTGACAGCCTCTGTTTTCATTAGCAGATCTCTTATTATCCTTCAGTTTTTCACTAGTGCTTAAGTTTAGAAACTTCCAAGTTTTGGACAAAAAGGTCAGAGAAATAATATTTTGCAGATCTGTGTAATTTATGCACCTGACCTTGCTTATACAAGTCTGCAAGCTGGCAGGAATGTTTCCTTACAACATACAGCTCTTAATGATTCTCACTGAGGATAAAATTTATTTCAGTGGGCAACCAAGAGTTTTCATATTTAAAAGAAGAAAAAAACCTTACACGACAAGCACAGTCTTTGGCACGTAGGAGTTGAGTCCTTTGGACTAACTTAGCAACTGGCACCTATTTTCCGAGCCAGCCACTTGCCACACATCCATATCTGTCACCAAGGCAGGCCTAAGTAATTCTATAGTTACTGACCCCTCAAGTAAGCACCTGAGATCTCTCCTGAACCAGGATGTTCAGCAAGTCCAATTCCTCTCACTCTCTAAGAGGAGCCTAAAAATGGCCTGGACACTCCTGTGTGCAGCTTTATCTACTTCAAACATGGCAGGGAGCACAATGCTCTTCATCAAATCACCAGTATCTTTTCCTTCAGAGAGGACATCATCCCCTTTCTTCTAAGAATTGAAACAGGAATCTGCCTCCCTTGAATACACCTGAGTAAGAGGCAAAAGAGTTTCCTCAGATACAGACTGAAAGGTAATCCTGTGCCACCTGGTAAGTTTTGTCTCAAATATGAAAGAACACAAGTGTTCTCAAGCATAGGAACTAAGCGGAACAGGCCGTCTCTCTACAGCTGCTCTCATAAGCCAACCTAGATAAAGTTTGCTGCCATTTAGAGACAGTTACAGGTACTACGGGGGGGTTAATACAGCAGAGTTATCCTTGCCAGCTCAGTTCCTGCTGTGGGCAGAGACTTTTACTGAGTTGCAAAAAGCAATGGGTGGAATCTACTACCCTGAAAACAAAATGACATGCACAAGATGCAAGAGTATGATAAAAAACAAGTAGCATTATCAATTCAGATAACACTGCATTTAACTAAGCTGATGACAAAGTCTCAGGGAGGTTTTACTGTTCGCCAGCATACGTCCGTCCACAGAATTGGATACCGATAATGCCAGAAGTGTTAGATAAACACTGTCACAGTCAAACAACACTATCCCAGAGCCAGACTGATACAAGGACAAACACTCATACTCTGTGATCTGAAATTTTCCCCCGTAGGTGGACTTTTTGCTAGAATTCAACTACTGGAAGGTATTTACTTCTTAATCAGAAGCAGAAACTTACAGTAGAGGACCCTCAAGTCGATTATTTTGCGTTATCTTTTTCTATCAGAAATAGCTTCAGAAAAACCTTATTTCTACACTTCCAGTGGGATCCCTGCTTTGCATTCAAACTTCCAGTGAACAGTCGAGGCGTTTAATCTATCATGGTGACGTACTTTTGACAAAGGAAAGATACAAGAACTACAGACCTTTCTGTGTGTGAGTGTGCAAGTGTGTGTGTGACCCTCACTGGCAATGGCATTCACATGTACACAAAGACCATCTGCTGTGTTCATTTTTCCTGCATT
>JAUBNY010000386.1:201809-222398 GCA_032275445.1 Crypturellus soui | reverse complement strand
GTGTGTGTGTGACCCTCACTGGCAATGGCATTCACATGTACACAAAGACCATCTGCTGTGTTCATTTTTCCTGCATTTGGTTCTTAATGCACACATGTGATACGTAATGGCTAGAGCCAGGAGTTAATCATTTTTCTATATGCTTTGGTTTTTTTTTTGTTTTGTTTGTTTTGTTTTTGTTTCCTTTTTTTCTTTTTTACAAGCATACATCCTATTTGCATCCACTGAAAGCTATATGACACAAGAGATTAAAGAGATTCCATGCAGCCAGTAAGGTAGAGCTCTTCAAGTTTTTCTCTACATAAGTAACAATCCTAACCTCGGATTTGCTCCGTCTTAGCTTTGTGCTCCCTTACAGCAAAATGAAGATGTTTGCAAGCTTTCTCCAATTTTCTTTTCAAATCCTGGCATAAAGTCTCCTTTTTTTCAAGCTCTTGGCAGCAGCATTCAGAGCAAAAATCTTCATGAGACCAAAGGTTCCTTTTCTTACATTTCTCATCTGCAATAGCAATTAGTATATATTATATATCACCCATGGGATCAAAAAGAATCAAACTCAACCAGTGGTCCACTTAGATATTCTTTCTTTCACTAGGAAAGCATACAGTTTATTAGTCCAATTAAAAGAATCACAAGAGGCCAGATCTCAGTTACAGGATGTACAGCAGTATCTATCAAGTCTTTGAGCCTTTGAGTCTTTCAGCGTCAATATGCTCATATTTGTCATGTTTTGAGTCTAAAGAGAGGACTCAGCATAGACTGTGGCATCACATTTGCACATTAAAAAATAAACAAACAAACAAAAAAAAACAGGGGCTTTTGGGATCATCTGCAGGAGAGGTGCTCCTGCTGTGAAAGCTCACATGTGGCTGAGTTTAGTTAAGCTAAGAGATTTACAAAGACTGGGCCACTTCCAGGAGAGCAAAGGCTGTTCTCTATAGCCAGTACAAGGAGCTCTAGAGACCAAAGAGCCGCGTTGCTTGTATTGTTTTGTGTTTAATAGATGGCTTGTTGTTTGGTGTTGAAGGAATTCAAGCCACATTATAGGCATAAGGCCAAGGACTCTCTTGGGTTTTGCTGCTTTATGGTTTTTTGGTTGCACAAGAACTCAAACTAAACAGAAAGCACAAGAGAGATTTCTGTGCCTCCCATGAAGTTTTTCCTGCAACTACACCATCTCCATAGTATGCATGATGGTTTGGAAAGAGCTACAATGCTGCAGAGGAGAAAGAAAACATAGAAACAAACAAACAAAAAACCACACACCCTGCAATTCAGGTTTCCTAGAATTAATTTCTAGATTAAAAGAATCTGAATGATTACTATGCCAGATGAAGTATAACATGACAATGTTTTACATGAAGGCAGAATTCTTCATCTTGTCTACAGACAATACCAAGTAATATCTGATCTTCAAAACACTAGTTGAATATTATTCATTTTTGAGACACAGTTTGGATTATATCCTGCATAGCACATTCAACCTGGACTTGCTTACTAGCTGCCAAATACAGAAGGCATTAGCATTCCTCTATCCAGAGTCACCTAGGAGTAGTAAGTCTGCAGCAGATACCATTAATTCCTGAAAAATAGCTTTAAGAAGTAGACCATTGAATTACAGCTTGAAGTCTAGCATTCGATCAATAAGCAGTAGACCAGCACCATTTGTCACGCAGTTTGGGCACTTCTAATATAATACAAGCTATGCAGCATTAAATAATACAGTGTCAGAAAAATTGCACATTCCTGTCATCTGCATATTCACTAGTTAAGTAAGCACGCACTAGATTCAATTATCAAGTATTAAAGACCACTATTAACAACCTTAACTGCTTGATTTTATTATCAATTTAATTCAAACAAAACCATACCTTTATCTGTTTTAGTTTCCTGTGCAGGTGGCTGTCTTGGCATTCTTTGTTTTTCGATTTGGTGTCCAACACTGTACACAGGAGGTCTTGCGATTTCTCCCGTTTCTCCTTCACCACTTTGCACACAGCAGTATGTTTTTTCATTTACCTTAGTCAGTAGTTGCTCATATTTCTGCAAATGAAAACACTTTCTTAAAAACTCAATATAGAGCAAAAAGGTGTTCAACATTAACTTAAATAAATCAGGTGTTAAGAGTAAAAACAAGTCACCCTTTGCGGTCCAAATAGTTTTAGTAAGTGTATTTTAGGTTTAAAATCTGATATAGAACTGTACATTACAGATTCAATTGTGAGGAAAATCTTTACATCTCTACATGTTACGCTGTACCTAGTAAAATTCATTGCAATTGTAGTTATCCTGAGAGTTTTACTTTAGAAATTTTAGTGTCATTAGCCCTTAACATCACCAACCAAACAGTGTCCTAAATATAAATAGATAAAAAGTAAACTTCAACTCTCCAAGGGCATACCTAGCAGAAATGTTTTTGACTCATTTAGGGAGTTTCTGCATAAAGATGGCTAGTAGAGGGACAGGAAGACATTAAGAGAAATAACGTTACTTTTCTTTAGTATTATGCTATAATAGAAGACATTACTATGTCTTCTACTACTACTAAGAGAACTCTGCCTCTCTACTACTCTACTACTATTAAGAGACTTCAAAGCATTGATTGGCTTGAACTGCATTTGAAGTTACGTATTAGCAACAGTTTACCAAGAGGCATGCACATCTGTTGCAAAAAAGGTATCAACCTTAAGCAAAAACTCCTGGTTCTTTAATTGTGTAATATATGATTCAGGAAATCTTTAGAGGACTAAATTCTGAACAGAAGCTTCCTACAGCTAGGAAATAGTATAACAGCATCATGAGAAGTTGTTTCTACTATCCGCCCCCATGTGTTTTCTTGAAGAATAAGACTATTTTTTTTTCTGTCCTATTCTAGGATAAATTCACAGCTGCTGAATGTTGGGTAGCAATGGCATTTCCAATGGGATGCTCCCTATAATCAAAAACTTATGGCAAGCATAAGCATTGCAAAAGCAGAATCTGTCAAAACAACAGAAAAACAAAAGAAGCTTTTGGATAAAATTCTGCTTAGCCCTAAACTCCTCTAAAGAGAAACAGGACAGTTTTCCTCACTTGGGCATGCACATAAAAAAAACCAAAAAACAAACAAACAAAAAAACACCCCACAAACTTTTCCCTAATTTTTCCCCAGAGAAAGTTTGCAAGAAGATTTTAGTGTTTTCACTTTTACTTATATCAGAAGGAAAAAAATGATCACTAAGCAATCACCTCAGTGGAACATCATAATCTACTAAATTAGTCCCCACAAGGCTACAGAAAGTCTGCCTACTCTATGGTCCAACAGAGATCACAGACATGAAAACCATCTACCATGAATTACTGTTTGGTGTGTTCATTCTAATCACTCATTACTTTGGTAAAAACACATTCCAGGATAAATATCTTCACTGAACACTGGAATCAGTTCAAATTAAGACTCTTAAGAACAATACAGAACAGAAAATTAATGTCTAATGAAGGCAGAAAGGTTGACAGAAGGCAGAAAGGTTGATAGAAGATAATAAGCTTTGTGGATGGACTAACCATTAGGCCCTGTACTTCACAATGATTTTGTATTTGTGTAATTTTACTGACTCCAAAGAAATAGATGGAAATCATAGTCTGAATGAAATGTTATTTCACCATTTTATCTCTAGGTTATGAGCCAGAGAACTCCAGCTATATTTACTTATTATTTATTTTGAGTTCTGTTCCAATTAGGAAAATATTGTGTCTTACTTTGCCTGTGAAAAGGAAGAAGAGGGGAAAAAAAAACAAAAAGAGAAAAAGAAAAAAATCACATGGATACCAATGACATGCTGTTTCTAATAAATACCCTGCAGAATGAGGTGCTAAACCATGTTTTGGGGATTCTTTCCTTAAAGGACTGTCAGGACCATAACACTAAGATGCAGCAAACCTGTTTTAACAAGTATTAGGCACATACCCTTTTAAGCACACAAAGGCATGAGTAATTTAACATGCAAACACGGATAGATCAAGATCCTTACCACACAGGGTGAATATTTCAGTTTGGCACTTGATATAACTTGATATAAGTGATAAACTTGATATGTTTGGACATAACTCAAAACTTTAACAAACATGATTTTCTGTCCATCATCATAAACTTCGGTAAATAATCCATTTTGGATTATTATGGATTTGGATTATTATTTGGATAATCCATGGACTGTTATTAATGAACTCAAATGTAGGACTCATTCTCAAGATCATGTTTTTTTTTTTTTTTTTTAATTACCAAAAAATAATGTAGGGTCAAACTATCATTTTCTAAATCTCTCTTCAGTTCTAGTTTACAGAAACATTACCTCTTTCCATTCTTGCTCAGCCTTTGCTAGAACTATGTAAATTGTGCTTCTGTAGGCTTTCTGTAGGCAAGCCTTCAGTTTCTCTTTCCATTGATGATTTAATTCAGAAGGAGTGGTGAAACACTTATCTTTCCAAGACGGCTCATTATTTGTGCAGTTGACTAGTTCTTCATGGATTTCTCTTAATAAACCCTCCAGTTCAAACAGCATCCTCCCCTCATATTGTTTAATTTCATTCTGGAGTCTCTTTGCTTGCTCAGCCTCCCATTCTTGCTGCTTTTGGTCTAGTAACATCTTTATTTCTGCCTCTTTCTGAATAGACAGGTCATTTTTCTGCTTTACAAGATCTTCCTTTGCTGTTGCAAGTACCTCTTTAATTTTATTTCTATGATCATCTAAAAATGAACGGTAGTCTCTCTCATTCTGCTTCTGGATCTGAAGGATTTCTTCTTGCTTTTCTTTGTTCCACTGAGCACGAGCTTTTGCTACTTCTGCTTTGATAGTGGCAGGGATTTCTTCTTTCTTTAGCTCCAATTCCTTTCTTAGAGAAAGGACCTTTTCTTCAAGCTCTTTCACTCTTGGTCCAGATTTCTCTGTATTCTCAAATTCTTTCTTCCATTTCTCTTCAGCAGCTGAGAGAACTAGAGCTAACTGGTGAATATAACAGAAATAGCTCATAAACACACAATTCATTTTAAAGCCTGTTGCACTATATAATTAACTAGATCAAGAGTCAAGAACACTTGAATATCACCATCATACATGAATTTAATTGTAGTGTTGACTAAGATAAACTAACAGCCTTTCCCACACACACACCCTTACTCCCTGCAACATAGCTTCATAATATAGAAAGACTTTAAAGGGTTCATTCATTTAAGGCTACAAAATTCTTTCAGGCAGAAAGGGCTGCAGCTTTTTACAGAGATGCTCAAGGATCATTCCTCTTCCATTGCACTGATGCATGGAGCCAGTGTTTTCAGCAAAAAAAAATGAGTACTTATCTGGCATAAACATCAGCTTGATTGAATGACCAATTTAGCCCCAATTTGAAGGGGGAGGTACAACCATGAGATTTCCCTTCCAACCTAAGCTATTCTGTAATTCTATGACTGGCATGAAGCAATCGGATCAGAAGACTAATTATGCCCTCCTTTAAAGGGAAAAGGGGGCATGCTCTTGTCAACAGACTTGCTTGTAATAATCTAACAAGAAAGTGCCACAGAATATCAACAACCTTCCTTAGATGTTGACAACCTGGACAGAACAATCCATCAGCTCCAATCCATTATATAGTATATAAGATACAGTTATAAATCTCTCTACTCGATAACTCCTATTAGTTATTAAAATAACTCCCATCTTTTGTACCTGCCCAACTACAAACTTCCTTGGTTCTGCATTACCCACTGATGCGCTCTGCAGACATTTTTATATTTTCTCTCTCATTATTGGATCATTAGTAATCTTTCAGAAAGTATTTTCAAATTATTTCATTAAAAAAAAAATCCTGCGGGTAATCTAGAGCTAAAGGACACTAGAACTATGTCTTGTTAATAATTCCCCAATTAGGTCTGTAAGTGTTCTCAGGTTGTATACAAGATTTAGAATAGTAAACTGTTTAGCAGTACATATAAAATTCAAGTATTCTGTGCTACCTGCTTTGCTGCATTCTCTGCATGCTCTCTTTCCCATTTTTCCTGTTCTGCCTTTAGATTTATTTTATACTCTTTGAGGTCTGTCAATTCTTGGAGCCACCTAGCATGAGCTTGTGTTAAAGCTGCATCTACCTATAAACAGGGAAAAGAAGCTACTTTAATCACCACAATTGAAAGCAATTTCATTACTGCTTACACAAAGCAATGAGAAGAGTTAGTTTGGATTGATTATGTATATAGAAATAAAAAAATAATTCAGACTTCCTGCATCTGCCACATTTCTTGTTCTTATCTACTAATATAACAACATTTAAGTCATTGTTTCCTTAATCGAAAAAGGTATAAAACCATGTCAGTTATTGTCAGTTCTGTTCAAAATTCCTGCAGAATTTCACCAAGTGTGTAAAGTATGAAAAAAATAATAGCTACAAAAACACAAGCTTGTATGCCACTGCTTCTTCAGTAAATAATGAATAGAATTTACTTAGGAACAGTTAAGGTGACAGTGCTTAAAAATATATCTAGATCTATTCTGCACATTTGCACGTGTCAGTTTTACAGGCTCCAGGCAGACAGAACAATTATTTTTTACCTGTCTGGAAAGATTTTTATGGTATTTATTTTCCAGTTCTATTTCAAGTTCTTTTAAGGCCTTTTCAGAGGCCATCTTTTCTTTCAGTGCCTTCTGGAGCTGCAGTTTCTGGTCCTCAACAATCTTTGCTAACTCTTTAGATGAGGTTTCATCCGAAACTGTTATTTGATCAGTTTGGGTGCTGCAGTCATTATATTCAACTAAAATTCTTCTTGTCTCTTCCAGTCTACTTTGCCATTCTCTTTCTATTTTTGCAATGACTTGTTCTTTTTTCTACGGAAGAAAATATATATATTTTAAGAGAAATCTCCCCAATGTCTAAGTAAATCAAACTTCACTATAATTTAACAACAAAATCCATGCTCGAGAAATGCATTTTACACCAGTAATCCTCCCTGACAGAGAAGCAAATCCATGTTCAGAAGTCAGTGTATTTCTTCCTTCCGAATCAAGTATCTACATTTCTGAAGAAGAATAAAATTTTATCTTGCGACATTTCTTACTAGGTCCTTTTACACCTGGTCCTTCCTTCCTACCCACAATTACCCTTCTGGCTATTCTCTTTGTAAAGTGGTTAGGAGATACAAAACTCCTTTGTATAAGTCCCCCAAAGGAAAAACAGAAAGTATAAACATTCAGTCAGACACTAGGTTGAATATATAATCAGAGCTAATGACCTGTTGAAGTAAGACATCTCTACAGTGTGTGTAATACCTACTTGACTTCAGACATGTCAACAAATACAGACCCTTTACAATTATTTTAAATGGCAAATTATTAATTCACAAGTATATCACAAGTTTTTCTTTGGGAAAAAAAACAGGTAATTTCAAATCCCCCAGTATAAGCTCCCCACCTCCTTCTCTTCCTTCTCCCAGTGGATTTTAGCTAATGCAACTTCCTTTTCAACATGCTGTTTAATATAAACTTCTTTTTCTTTCAGCCATTGGTTCTTTGCTGCCATAAGAGAAGTGTTGTACTTCTCTTCAAGTTCCATCCTCTGGTGGTAAAGTGCATCTTCCCTCTCTTCTAGTAGTTGCTTCTTAAGCTGGGAGTGGGGGAAGAAGAAAAACGTATACAAGGAACATCAGTTTGGACTTACTTCTCAAACAGTATTTAGTCAGTTTGGACTCGCTTCTATAACTATATTTAGTTCCCTAAGGCATATCAGACTGCTCTTAGATGTATGAATATATTTCATTTACTCCCTGGATACTGTGCACTGATCTCACCAATGATATCTAAACAAGAGATTTAGTTCTTTTAATAAAAAGGTGTTTTAAGGCATGCATGATATCCAAACTGTTTTGGCAAGTTCCTTTAAAAGAAGTTTTCTTGCTATCTTTACTTCCTTGCTGAGCTACTTAAGTCATTTCACAGTGATGCCTTTGGAAAAGCAAAACAAGATTTTAAACCAAAGTAGTAAATTCAATTTATTATTAAATAATATCTTTGCATTAAAAGTTTGCAATAATGAGATGAACACCTTGTATCATCACCAGGTGTTTATTTGAAAAAGTCTAACAAATATAAAAATTCACATGGACTCAGCCCCATAAAGGGTCATAAATGATTTTAGAAAAAACAATATGAAAATTAGTAGCTATTGGGAGGGGTTACTTTTATATTTTAATCCATAAGACACCTACCAAGTCAAATGAACAACCAACAAACCACTCTTGTTAAGTTTCTGATATAACTGCATAGCCTCCAAAAGTCTTCTCAAAATCAATTTTTAAATACATTTCTGGATATATCTTAAAAAGAAAACAGTCTGAAATGATACAATTTCTAGGTGTTTTCATCATTACCTTGTCTTCTTTCAGCTGCTGCTCCTCCTCAAAGTTCTGCTTTAAAGTAGCTTCCAAGGCGTCCTTCTCACCACAGACTGTTATATAACATTCCTTCACTGCAGTCATCTCTCTGTTTAGCACCTCTATGTCAGCCCTTCAGACCACATATTATTTAAGTTATTTAGTCTTTACATTCAGTGAGTTCTTTTTTATGAAAAGAGTAACTAGCACTGAGTGATAGAGAGAAAGTACTGAAAATTTTCAGTAAGAGACAAAAGAACAAATCTTACTTAAACTGTGATATTGTCTCTTCATAAGCCTGAATAAGTTGCTGTTTTTCTTCAGTATATTTCTCCATAAGGTCTTTCTCAAGCTGGGCTTTTGTATCCTCATGATGTTGCTGATACATTCTTTCACACCTGTGATTTGCAGAGAGGAAAATACTAACAGAGTTATTTATTTGCTGTTTTTTTCCCCCTTTTTAGAGTAAAACTATGGTTTTAACGCTGCCCTTCCTTATAGATAACCGATGTAAAAATACACACACATAAACAGAATTAAAGTTAGCAAACAGAAGTAAAGAGTTCACAGGCTTACCTGTCAATGGCTTCTTGTTTATCCTCATCAAAATCTTGAATCATCTGTCTCATCTGATAACAGAGATCTTGATTTGAATTTTTCAGTTTTTCCTCATTTGATTTCAGTTCTTCAATAGTCAGAGCATGGTTCTGGACATAAGTCAATTAACAAAAGGGTTTTAAGGAAACTCTAATTGCAGATTTGGACACTACTTTACTGTGTTTTTAATTACAGGAATACACATATTTTCAATCTCACCTGAACTTCTTGCATCAAAGTTTCATTAGACTTTCTGAGTCTCAAAACTTCTTCCTTAAGATTCTCAGAAATAGGTGGACTAGCCACTAAAGTATCATTCAGATTTTTCACAGGCTAAAACAAAAGAATAAAATGAGATAGATCTGCTTTAGAACTTGATGCTTTAAAAAAAAAAAAAAAGCAGAGCAAAGTATCACCAAAACAGCAAATTTGACCTTAACATCAAACACAGATTTTCTTAACTGCAATAAATACACAGCTTTAAGTTCATTCATCAGTCTGTTCTCATACGCAATTTACACATTGATTTGGTTCACTTAAATCCAGTACACTTCCAAAAACACCTTTTTTATTTTAACATAACAAGCAGAAAAAAAATAAACAAACCTCTAAGGCTTTTGATGCTTTTTCTGCTTTCAGCAGCTGTTTGCATTCTTCTAATGCTTTCTGGCAATCTTTAAGGTCATTTTGCAATTGAGTAACCTGGTTTCTCTTCGTTTTATTACTGCTCAATGACCGTTCCAGTTCAGCTTTTAGTTCTATGATAATTTCATCTTTAGAAAGTTCTTTGTCCAGGTCTCTATTTTTTATTGCACTAGTAGGAAAGACACAATCAATTCCATTTTATAAAACGCAAAAACAAGCAAAAATATCCTATACACACAGATACTTGAAAGGTAGTTGTAGCAGATCAACAAGTAATTCTAAGACAGTGGTTCAAGTATAAGAAAAATGAACACAAAAGTTGTATGTTTTAATCAGTCATGTTGTAATGTGTAGAAAAGTCTGTTTTTTCATTCTACCTCTATGAAATTGTTTGCTCTTAAATTTTGTGAGGTCTTTTGAAACAACTCTTGATTAGTTGCATTGAAAGATATCTTTAGAATTAAGTAGCTAAGCAAAATCGTTTCAGCAAAATGATATCTACGCAGCTATCCACCTAACTAACATGAAGTCCACGCATTTCTAGGGATGAAGATATGGTTGCCTTTTATTGAAACATTAAGTTGCTGTCCACAGACAGATTAAGTGCCCAAGCACATTACTATATTCTCTACTAGATATTTCAGATTTTACCCATTTAGAGTAGGCTACAGCTAAGCAGAACTCAAGGTTTCTGGAACATGAGCAAGTTGCCCATCCATGTAATGCCGATTGCATTAAGACAACTTCCTCATTATTTGGCTGTACTTGGGAAATGCTTTCTACCTTATTCTACTAGTAATTAATAAATAGCTTTATCAGAAGTTTTGATTCTTAAAACAACTTGAGGTAAAAAATGTGTCTACTTCATTTCTAATACCACCTCCCTCCAAAATAAGGAAATATTGGCCTTATGAAGTCTGAATATTTGTTAACCAGCAATTAGGCATCCAAATTATGGTATTAATTTGGCTTCATATCTCCCAGATGCTCTGACAATATATACATCATTTCAAATATCTTGAATTACATATTGATCCTATATGACTATCCTTTACTGGAAAAAAAGAAAAAATAGATTTTATGTAAAATTTCTTGAGGGCTTTAGATTTTGCTTTGACTAAGAATCATTCAATACCTGCAAAATCTTGATTTTTTCAAGTCAATTTGTTTAATTCCCAGATCTACATAAGATTCACTCAGCTCTCCACCTGCATCATTCAGAAATACTCCAAGCTTGGCAGCAGATTCATATAAAGTTATTTCTTTCTTCAATTCCATTAGTTCTTCCTTAACAGAAGAAACAGAAATAAGCCATATTAAGCAGAGAAACTCCAAGCAAATGAACCAGTTCTAGTGACAATTCTACTTAGAAAATAGATATATAGTCATCTTATTTCTAAATGGTAACTCTATTTATTGAAATATTCCAGCATTTGCTTAATTTCCTCAATACACAATTTTTTTTACACTATCATTCCTCCAGTAAACGTAAGGAAAACCTACAAGTTAAGTGGGGACTATTTTCTATCACTTAGTATTCCCTCTTATCAGCAGAAGGTGCATCTCAAAACATAGTATCTATAATTATTCCCATGGCCTAATTTATGAAATTCTTGGTCATAGCTAAAGACACATTTTTCTTATTCCAAAAACAGATTAAATAGATTTAAGATATTAGTAGTGCAAAATTGATACACCTGCAAACAATGTACTACTTTAAATAAAAAACAGATTCAACACATAATAACAGAGGAAGAAGGAACAGAAAATCCTTTACTGAAGAGAAATGTGTGTTTCCCAC
Organism: Crypturellus soui; assembly: GCA_032275445.1. Classification (NCBI taxonomy): domain Eukaryota; kingdom Metazoa; phylum Chordata; class Aves; order Tinamiformes; family Tinamidae; genus Crypturellus; species Crypturellus soui. The sequence continues at coordinate 210,960 of JAUBNY010000386.1, read as the reverse complement.
AACAGGCAAAAAAGTTTCAACCTACCAACCTCTTATCCGTAATGAACCTCTCTAGAATAAAAGTAGTAATATATTTAATAAAATGAATTAACCTGCAAAGCCTTGTTCATGTTATTGCTTATCATGTGCGCAGATTGAGCTTGTTGCAATTGAAGCCGTAACTGATTTGTCTCTTGTATCGAGCCTGTTGCAAGAAGCAAATAGCAGGGAAGAGGGAGAGACAGAAACATAAATATGCAAGAATAATAATGGCATGTGAAAAAAGTTTAGTTAAAAATAGTGACATGGACTCTCACAAACAGCATTATTCTGTTTCCTTTAGCTCCCTCATACAAAATACAAAAAAACTATGGCGAAGCTTACTACCATTCCCCAAACAGCTTGTTTAAAGCTTAGAACTATTACGATGACTTTATTTCTTCAGATTCTTTAATAGTAAATTTAAAATTAAAAAACATGAGTAGCAAGTTATCACAAATGTTCACTGTCCTCGCATATCACCTGAAGCAAAACCAGAATCATGTACCTGTGCCAGAAAGGTAGAAGGAACAGGACTATCTTAGAAAAAAAAAGATCACCTTCCCCTCCTCCCCAAATTAATGGACTAGCCTTAAGGAGTGGACACCTTCTTATTTCTTTACACTGGTAAATATCCTTTTGCATTCTTAATTATGTATTAATGTTTTTAAAAGCTAATAAGACTTTCACCCTAACATTTTTAGACACTGATTATATTTTATAGACTATCAGTTCTCAAGCAGAGCATGCTTTCAAATGAGGACCGAATAAAACAAATGTTTAATTTAATCAAGATGCTTGAACTCTATGAAAGGCATATAACAAGAAACTAAAAACTCTTTCAAAGCTACATACATATCTAAAGTAAAATTCCACACATTACAGTAATTCTATTGATATTAATCCTTGGGGGAAGAATTAACTGCCAACTACAAAAACAATTATTGCTCATTAAATTTGAATGTGGAATGCAATATATACACCAAGTAATTCTTTTACTGTAGTACAGAACTGTGCAACAGTACAACTCTGCTCAGAAATTGATCTATTGAAATCAAAGTTATGGCTGTATACACTCAAACCTTTTAAAAACTAGAAGCTTTAATTTGAGGATTTGTGTATTTCTACTCCACCTTTTATTAAAACTGAACTTCAGTTAAATTTGGCTAAAGTACTGGGTAGCAAACCCTATAATATGCATTTAGACTTATTTAGAATGCATTTCAACAGCAATGTGCTATTTTATGCTTCAAAAAGTTTAAGTCATGTCTGCCAGGAAAGATAAGGTACAAGCAAAAGACTGACCTGTTTGCAGTAGGTTTGCACATTGCTTTTGACTTTCTTCTAGACTCTTTGTCAGTCGATTTATTATTTCAGTTTTTTCACACTTGATTTCTTCTAGTGTTTTTTCAAGTTGCTTAACATGCTCTCCTAGGTGACTGCAAAGCTCTTTCTGGGAAAGAAGATTATTTTTATTCATATTCCGAACAAGAAAGGAATTTTAAAGAAAGTGAATTCTAGTTTCTTTCATGTAGAAAAAAAGAACTCTTGAGGACTACCCAGCAGTGTAGTACATCTTTTGAATGTATTTAATAGCATAACCAACTTAAATGTTAAGCAGCATAATCAACTTAAATGTTAAGCAGAATAATAAGTTGCATAATAATATGACAAATCCTACTGGCCATACCAAGCACCACTTTAAAAAAAGCTCGTTCTGACCCCACACTCCTTTTAACCCTCCACTTTTAAAATAAAGCATCTGTCCCAGAGTTAGAAATCCTTAATCACCCTGAGAGCAAAGCTTGGGGATTAGTTTGTTAAACACTTTGTCTTGTAACAAATTATGGGAGCATTTCTCAAGTCGCAGACTTATTCCTAAATATTTTTATTTTGGCAAAACAGAGCCTTCTCCGCATCTGCTATACGCAAACTCCCACAATAGCACTGTCCAAAACTTGTATGAGAGTGTATCACATAAGCTTCATAATATTGAAACTTATGAATAACTTTCCATTTAGTTCACAACTTTTAGAAGGGAAAATACTGATTACAGTTCAAGAAGTGCTGTTCAGGACTGTTGTGGAGTTCTACAGCACCTGCAACAGTGTCCCCAGATCCATTCTCACCTGCTCTCGGAGCGCAGAGCTTGTAGTATCAAGTTTCTGCTCTAATGCTATAACTTGCTTTTCATACTTTTGCTTGAGTGCTGAAATAACAGCCTCGTGCTGCTCTCGGGCTCGCTGAAGGGCATCTGACCGCTGAAGTTCTAACAGCTGATTCTTCATGCTTTCCATAGCTACCTCTGCCACTTTGGACTGCTTCAATAGCTGTAGGAACAGTATTATATATAACATTATCATACACCTTCACAAAACTCAAGATATCTCAAAAAATTTAAGTTCTTTGATAAATCATCATGTTGTAAAGAAAGGAGCATTACCTGGGGAAATCTGCACTTAGATCTTGAAAAACAGCAGAAACCATCCCATCAAGCCAGTATTAAACAAGAGAGTCAAAACAGCATCAGTACAATCATGGACTTGGTCTACCACTACTTCCCCTTATTCAGTCACCTAACTGAGAATTTGATTTCCCTTGTGCTGGATCTTCACTGTTTCAGTGTGTTCTGTCACAGAAAAAGAAACCTACCCACACCAAAACAGTATTTATGAACAGTTCACTTGCATTTTTGTCTAAAAACTATCCTAAAATAACTAGTTACTGCCTTGAGGAACAAGGAGCACAGGGAGAAAAACCAAGCGATTGCATTCTGTTTATGTAGGTACTTTGAGCATCTCCTGCCCAACAAAAGCAAGTTAGTAGCAGTAACCAGAAGGGCTTATTGCTCCTTCATGGATGGCAAGGAAAAACATAAGCGAAGTAGAGCAGGTTGATAAAACGCTGTTTAAAAATGGAAGTTTTCCTACTTCTCAAGAATCTCTACATGAAGAAGCCTTACATTTTACATCTGAACAGCTGATGATAAAATATGCTCCACAAAATTCTCCATTCTTGTCTCCTGTCCCAGATCTTGTATTTTTATTACTTGGAAGGAGGAAAGGAAGAAGGGGTTCTTAAAACTGGTTACAGTTTTGTGCTGTTAAGATAATCAGCACAATCTGAATTCCAGCATATTTATCTACCAAAAAGTAAAAACATCCTGTTTTGAGTCACAGAAATAGAGGAGTAACAGTGAAAGTCTTATAAAGCATCCCATGGGGCATGTCAGACAGAATAGAAAACAAGGAGAGGGAAGAGAGGGGAGACAAAAAAAAAAAAAAAAAAAACAGCTGAGTGAGAAAAGTTACTGACATGGCTTAAGGAATGTAGTAGATGAAAATAACTGTTTTCACTAGAATCCAACTGCTGCAGCCAAAGTGACTCATTTAAAACCAAAAGACGGTCTAAGAACATAACATATTAAAAGAAGTCATCATTAAGGCTATTGATATTAACATCCAGCTTTTGAATCATCTATAATAGTAGATAGCGTGACTGTTTTTCAAAGCCACAGGTATGGCTCAAGATGCTAAATGAATACTGACAGAATATTTCCAGTCCAAAACTATGAATTTATACTTAAGCATAACTTTAAGTTAAAATTATACTTATTTAACTTTTGCACCAATATTCTATATGTCAGATCACAGGTTTTCCAGGCAAGAATTGCTAGAATCCTCATATAGTGCTTATATTTAAGCAACAAGCTATTTTTTCACCAAAGCATCTGATTCAATCATGACATACTCAATTTCTGATAATTAACAGAAATTCATGACTGAATCAACAGAATACAAGCTTCTTCTCTATGCAAGACAAGTAATATTTATGTTTAATGCAAAAGCACCATACATAATTGTGTATGTCTTCTACAAATAAGAGGTTAAAAACAATTAATAGTACCTGCTCCTCATTGGCAGTAAGAGTCTGAATTTGGGTTTCAAGTGCTTTTATTTGACCTTCAAGATACACCTCCCGGTCTTTTCCATTCTGATAGAGTTTTTGAGACTCATGAAGACTAACAGCCAAACCATCTTTTTCATCTTAAAAGAGACATAGTAATTGTCAGAGAAACAAGGAACAACATCCATTCAAGATGTACTAGAACATGATTGTTCAGTACCCTGCTGTGTACAACCAAGCTCCACCAGCTCTCTTTGAGACAGGAAGAGATCACAAAAAGCCAATCTCCCACCTACAACAACAGGCTTTCCCCAGGACAGGTAGCAGTACTCAAGTGTTGTGCACTCAGCCCCCCACTGTTCTGTTCCCACTAAGAACCAAGACACAGTGAAACAGCAAACAGCCAATTTTTTTTTTTCTTTTAAAAAAAGCTTTTTGTCCTCTTTTTGCATTCTATACGTCATTCTTTATTCTCCAGGCTCATGACTCGTTCTTGCCTATTCCTGTAGCAAAAAAATAAATAAATAAAAACAGACCAAAAGAATTATCAGTCTCCATGTTAACTTTATCACTTTGGAAGAAATTATATCTATACACACTCTAGAAAATTGCTCAGTTGAAACATAGTACTTTTTTTTTTTGTCAGAGAGGCATCTTTCTCCCATTGTTTGGCTTTTTTGGTACTTTTTAACTCACTACTTCGGCAAACTACTGATTTTTCTGTATGTTTCCAATGTCTAGCACATGGGAAGCCTGGAATATGATGGTGGTCTCGAGAATCAATGCAGTGAAAGTTGAGTTAGGCTGCAGTCGAAAGGAGCATTTACTCTCGTATATGCCAGCACATTGTCTGAATGATAATATTTTACTGAATCAGGGTCTTTTCATAACAATGACTGCTGTAAATTCTTGACAAACAGTCACAGATAATTATGTCAATACATCTAACATACGTTTAAAACACATCAGGTTACTCTCCAGCTGAAAGAAAATAGCCAATAGCAGCAAGTTAGCAGAAAAGTCTCATTTCAATTTATTACCTCTGAAATAATTTTGAAGGCAGAACGTTAGGTCTACACTTGATTACTGATCAACCTCATAATCAATACTAACAAATTTCAGAAAAAACAAGTTGCTAGATATACTAATTCTAGAAATTAAAGACCTTTATAAAAGCATTTTACCTTTGACCATTGAAAGCTGATGATTCAAATACCTAATCTGCTGTGAACTCTCTTCTAGCTTTTGATTAAGTTCTTCCAGTTGTCTTTCTCTTGCTTTATTCAGAACTTGAAGCTGAAGAATCTGCATGTTTTCTGAAGAATCTATCAAATTTAAAAGTGAGCAGAGAAGTAGCATAACTGCAATCAACTAAATAAGTCATAATCATAAATGATTTTCCCCGCAAGATATTTCTCTCATACAGTGAGAAATTCACTGTTGGTACATTCATGTCACCTTAGTTGCTCTATTAGGTGTGCATTGCCTACAGTTTTCTGGCAATCACTAACAATAAGCTCAGAGATAAATATTTACATGCTGTAAATTCAGAGGCAGTTCAGTGACAATTGCAAAGTTTTCCTCAAGATGCCTAAAAGGAACAGAGCAAAGTTAGCCTGTCATTTTAGTTGCACTTCACAGAAAAGCACATCTACCTCCAAACAAAACCTGTTTAAGAGAAACCCGAGACACTGGTTTCCAATATAATTATCATGGCATTGCGTATGAGTAGAGCTTAAGATCAAGCCATCTGAAGGTAAGAGTTCTTCTTTTGTTTTATTGTTCAAAGCCTCACTAATCAAAATTTCATTTTTCAATATCCTATAAGGTGAATGTCCTTCAAGGAGGGAAAAAAAAAAAAAAAAAAAAAAAAGAAGAAAAACAACTGTGTAGAGTACAACATAATAAAGAAAAAAAAGAGAAAAGAACAGGAGAATCGTGTACATCAACATTTTTTAGTTGTTTTATTGAAATTGATATTGGACTTTTTCCAGGACTAACGAACAAAAAACTTACTTTCAGCACTGCCAAGAAATTCATGCTGCAAATCTTCAAAGACTTCATTTCTTCTGGTCCCTTCTTGGGTTATTGGAACTTTTTGCTGAATGCCATTTTGGTATGGTTTATATGTCACTTTGTAAGATTCTACAGACTGTCCACTAACAACTTCAGATGCACCAAACTGCTGTTGTGACAATAAGCGCAAATAAATATAAGGCACAACTGTAGTCTTGCTCAGTGAAAGTATCTTTCCTTTTGATTTACATATTGGCATTAACTATAACTCTAGTAGCTCTTCATTTTTAGGCTCCGATCCAGCAGAGCCTTTAAAGTGTGCGCTTAACTTCATCCACCCCTCTTAAATTGGAAACCCTCATCAAAATTTCTATCACACTCACAAACTGCACCGCATCCATACTACCTTATGACTAGCTAGCTGAACAAGAGAATTGAGAGCAAGTCTGAAACAAAAACATCTACAAATATTACCGCCAGCAGCTATATATCTGCGAAATCTTTCCAAAAGAGACAAATATATACCAGTTTTTGAAATACCTTGAGATGGTCCTTTGAAGTGTCCGGAAAAACTACTATTTTACTTTGCTGACTATTCATTTCTGGTTTATGGCCATTCATATAGGGCCTGAAGTTTTCTGGAAGATGATACACATTGCTCTGTTGATAGCAGCCTGGAGCACTATACCCATCTTGACCAAGATACATATCTCGGGAATCCTCCTGATTTTTCTGGCCACCGTAATCTTCTTTAATCTCATACAAACATTTTTCTTCATCATTACACAGGCCATTCCAATTATTTGAATGTTTTTCAATGTGATTATTTTGCTGGTCACACAGCAACTGCTCAGAAAACAGATTTTGTCCTTGTTCATAACCCTAAGAATGGATAAAAGATTTAAAATTATTTTATCAAAGCTCAGATTTCTTTTCTTTATGGGGTTATCAACAGAAGGCAGAAGTATTTCTACTGAATAGGAAAATAAACACCTACATAAAAAGCATTTTTCTAATTAATTTGAAGAAAATTTAGTATATTATTCTGAACAGGCAGTTGCTACTAGTTAGATGACTACTTAGAAAAAATACTTGCATTCTGAGAATCATTAATCAATGGATGATCATTCCACCTTCCATCACACTCCCAGGGCTCATGTGATCTAGAAAAAGACAGACGGCTTTACTACTACATAATATTAGAAAAACAACACAGAAGCTTAATTCAATTAACTGACATCTACTTTGTTTCTAGTGCAACCCAAGCCCTGCTGTGAATTACAGTATGGATATTGTTTTTTTTATATTGTTTTTAAAGGACTTGATTATGTGAGATTTCATTCTGTCTTAAAAAGACAGCCTAAATTAAAAAAAAAAAACAAAAAAAAGTAAAAAAAAAAGGCTTACTGCTCTTCATTCTCATGAATGCTACTGTCTGAGTAGCTGGAAAGCTGGTCACCACTGTCTTCCAGCATATCATGGGGAAGGTCTGTCAATAGTTGTTGCAACTGAAACAGAACAACACACATGATATTTCTTTTCAAAATAATTTACACAAACTAAGCAAATATATGCAGCTTAAAGCTAAACAGGCAGAGGAACAGGCTGCTTGCATAAAATCTGTTTTCTTCCTCCATTGAAAATAAGTCATTCTGCTACAGAACTCAACCTGCCTTTCCAGAAGTTAGTTATTTCCTTTTGCCCGTGGATCTTTGCCCACGTAAAAATAACCCCACAAAAGCCCCGAACTTACTTGATAAAATGAGTCCCGTATAACATGTACTCATTCTACCAAATTTTCAATGAAGCTTTGATATGTGGCCACATATTGGGCTTCAACTTGTAAATCTGAGCAACACATCCTGTTTTCCCCTCATTAAGAGGCCAGAGAACTATACATGATCAAAGTTATTGCATCGTGTATCTGTACCCTAACTCTGTTTTCTCCAAAGTGTCAGACAAAGCACATACTTGAGTGTTAATTAGAGCAGAAACATCAGCTGCTACACGTGAAATACTATAATGCATTACTTAATCTTGTAAAAAAAGGAAAGAAAAGGAAAATCAGAAGGGCTAATGTTTTTTTCTTGCAAATCTGTTTCTTGTAGGCATGAAGATTCTTCAAAGAACTGCTTAGTGGATCTCAGAACACTCGCCCACATCCACCACTAAAATACATATCCAGGAGGTCATCTCCATTCAAGGAGGGCGGTGGGGGGGAGGGGGAACAGATTTTTTTTTCCCCTGAATTAATAGGCTATACATAATACGATACATTTTCATTACCAAAATAGTCATTGTGATAAAAGAAAGTTCTTGTGTAAGGGACACACACACCATAACCACCTAAAACTTGCACAGGATTCAATAGCCTGGTATGTAATAAGTCATGCCCTAATTCTGATTTTTGGCTTTGTCTCATGCAGCAAGGTTCTCTCATATAAGTTAGGCTACTCCATGTGACAGGCAAACTTGTCCATCTTTTGAACTACCTCTCTTCAAGTCTCACAAATACATTAACAGTCCAGATCAAACTGGAGGATCCGCTGTGAGATTAAGTGAGTATGCTAGACATTACAGCCCACTGAAATACCTATAATACATATAGTTCTGGGAACCTCACACTAAGTTGCACAACCTACAAAGATTTATACTCGAAAGAGACTGCTTTGCACACTGCTGTTACAAAGGGGGAAAGTAAAGCATATTTTAGAAGCTGTCCCCGCATCCACTTTCCTTCATGAACAGGATTATGAATAGGATAGGCCATTTCTTTGCAGTCCAAGATTATACCATATGGCAAGAATATAAGTAAAGAGTTCACACCCCAGGGCCCAAACATCTTCAACAGTACAGTTGACTTGTACTTCAATCATTACACGCTCACTCTCAGCAACTCACTTTATAACCTCAGGAGCACACAGTCCCATTTCAGAACTGCTCAGCTCTCATTTCTATCAGAACATTCAACCTCCAGAAACCAGATGTTTTCCCATCCAGCTGAGGGAAAAACAAACAAACAAAAGAAAAAAAACAACCAAACAATCTACTCAACTAATGCACACAGCATACCGTGAAATTTGGAATTTGACCAGGGCACCATACAAAGGACCTACCTTTTGTGAAATAAGGTCAGATGATCAAAGGGAAAAATATATGAATAAACTGTTATTCAAACTGTAAGTTACTGCTAGATTGAAGCATTCCAAAA